>QRFJ01004338.1:0-187199 GCA_006176705.1 Cocos nucifera | reverse complement strand
TAGATTTAGAGATCCTCTTCTTCTCTATCACATCTCTAAAATCAGATCTAGATCTATAGAGATCTTCAAACTCATTTTGAAGATCAGCAAGTCGTCCTTACAGCAGTGCAGTCTTCTAGCTTTCACTCGCCTTTCTTTGTCTAGATTGCACCAACCAAGGTCCAAAACCCTCTTAGATATGGAGAGAGAGGGGTGACAGAAGAGATTGGTTGCATGGAGGAAGAAGGGGAGAGGAGCCTTGGCATGGAGAATTGAGATTCAATCCTACTTTCAATCATAATTTGAGTTGGGCTCAAGGTCTTGTTTATAGACTGTCTGTGATCCAACTTCTCTTTTTTCAACCAATCACAATCGTTTGTAAAATCAGATCTAAATCTGATTGGTGGAAATAGAGTCCTCTAGATTTCTCCTTAGAGGGCACTTAAGATCAGTCAAAGTTGGTTCTTAGGAGAACTCTAATTAAAATCCAAAAAGAAGTTGGAGTCCATGTCCAACAGGGACTCCTGGGCACCTCCAACTTGGGCACATGCTAAGGGTCGCGTGTGCCCTCTTCCTTGCTAGGTTCTAGTAGAGAGACAGGCCCCCACCAGTTCTCCAATAGATGTGTAATATGTGGACAAAAGTCAAAGTATCAATGGTCAATATTTGACCAATCAAAGGTTGACTTTTGACCAAAGTCAAAGAGCAAGAAATGGCAAGTGACCAAAAAATGGTAGGTAATGTCTTACAAAATAAGACAACCTTTTCTGACTTGGACAACCTCCAGTCAGACCATATGAAGGCCTCTGATTGAGCACAAACTTCTTTGGCTCAGATAGGACAACTTATTTATGATAGCAAAAGAAGAACGTTAGGCTCAATCGAGTGCTAGCATGATTTTCTTGAACCTAATTGAATCTCATTCAGATCAATTGAACTAGATCAGTTCAATTGATGATCACTAGATTCAAATCCTTATTTGTGTGACCCAATTAGATTCAGTTCTGTATGGTAATGAAATATATCATGATTTTTATCATCGATATTATCGAAACTCCTTTCGATGGATCAGAACTCTTCTGATTCGAATAGTTAGAATGATTGACCATCTAAATCATTCTAATTACTCCTAAAATTCATCAGTGATACCTAGCAGTATATGATGGCAACCTATCAGACCTGAATGCGAACCTCTTGGTGCAACTATCTGTGTGATTAAGTTCTTCTATCTTGAGCCTCGATCAGATTAGGGTTAAGGTAAACTCGTCAAACCCTAGTTTCTATCATATGATGTAATCATTCGATTCGAGTCCGATGTGAAAATCTAAATAGAAACTCTTTCTATTATTTTACTCTGCCATGGTCATGAACTTCTGAACTTAATTCTCATGATTATCATTGGGCTGCTCCTCTACCACCGAGGTAGATAGATTCCGTCTTGATGCAATTCAGTTTCTATAATAAATATGTCACAGCCAACATACACCTCAGGATTCCATATGGCTAGGAGACCGAGTAATGGTGTAGTCAAACTATAACATCCTTAAGATAAACTGTCGATGCACCTCAGGTCAAAGAACCAGATACACTACTGCAGCATCGAGTCAGTCATTGAGAGAAGGTAGACTTCCTAATGACTACTCGAGGTGGTCACGCTCAGTGCCCTCATTCTCTAACGAGTACCTATACTCTCGCTCCGATGTCTCCACACCATAGACTTAAGACTCATCTACTAAAGAGAAGTGATTGTATACCAACCTTCTGGATCAATCACCATCCTCGTGATGATCCTATGGTCGGGAGCATTTTATGAGTTAACAATTATTATTCATGTCTTAAATTTTCAACTCTTGAAAATATGAATTATCATTACCATTAACTCAAAGGATGTATCACAGACACTAAATACACATATGTGATAGAAAATAATCCATTTTATTGATATTAGTCAAAATTATAATTTTGCCTCTAGAAGTGTATTACAAGTGTCGGCCAATTCTGACTTCTAGGGCACATATATCTAACACTTGTAATGGGATTGATACTTGAAATAGTCCTAGAATCCTTCAAATTAATTTTTAGCACTCGCATTGAAACTGACCCATGCATTAGCTAGCTATGAGTCCTTTCCTACGGTTAGTGTTCAAGTCCATGCTCACATGATCTATCATGTTCCAAACCCATCATTTGGATCGACCATATGACATAGCTACATAAATTCTAGAGCGATATCCTAAAAATCATGTAAGACCTATAGAATATATAAAATCTCCAATAAAACTAAAATTTATTTAAAATAATAAATGATCCAATATATCAACTAAATAGATTACTCATGAATAAATAATCAACTTGTTCAATTATAATTATTCAAATATTCAAGAATATCAAAAATTGAACTAACTAATGAACTAAACAACTCTAGTACTCGAACTTCTTGCCTAATCCTTTCGAACTAAGCATCCTGTATCTCTAAAAAAAAATATAGCATAGAAAATGAGCTTTCCAACTTAGTAAAAATTTCAATACATTCATACTAATATAATAATAATGAATAAAAAATTATTATATAATTTTTATTTAAATAACCTTTATACTAGAAAATACTATAGTCATGCATAACAACACATCATTCAATGCAGTGCATCATATCATATAATAATCTCAACAAAACATATATTGGATCTAATCACATTAAGATGCTCAGCTCTAGACTACTACAACCATATGTCTAATTCAATATAGGGCATCAATAAAGTAGCTAGTCCTATAGATTATCATGATCGCATTTCAAACCTATGATAGGGCACCAATAAAATGGCCAATCATATAGACCACTACAACCACATTTCAAGTTTATGTTAGGACAACAAAGTGGCTAGTCTAAAGAACCATAAGTACTCAGCTCTGAATTATCATAGTCACATTTTAAACCTATAACAAGATATGACCAACGAAATGACTAATCTGAAGAACCACATGTGCTCGACTCAGAATTATCACAACCATGTTTCAAGCCAATAGTGGGGCATCAATAAAGTGACTCATCCAAAGGACCATAAGTACTCAACTCTAAACTACCATAGTTACATTTTAAACCAGTGGTAGGGCACTAATAAAATAGCTATCCCAAAGCAGCACAACCCCACATTCAATCACATAATTCAATTACATACTTTTTAAATATTATAATTCAAGATCACACTCTTTTGCAAAATTTAATGTACATGATTATCAAAAATCCATCCAAGTCGGGATTAATGATATATAATATATAATATCATATAAAGCCATATCTATATACTTAGCAAATAAGTATATAATATATAACTATCAAAAATTAGATAAATCAAAATCACTAATGTATAAAATAATTTTTATGGGAATAGATGATCATTGTTCAAAAATCCTTACCTCTACTTATGTCAAATTGAGCTCACTAGATTTACAAATTGCATGTCAAGAATCCTGCTAGATATATATTCTCTTTTTGAAAGAATTATTCTCCTATAAAATCAAATTTAATATTAAAAATAAAATACATAAGGTAAAAGTCATCCATCTAGAACCCTCTACTAGGGTTCACTAGGAGTCTAACATTAAATTCCTTAATCCCTCTTCCACAAATCCCTTAACCTAGCTCGTGAGAAAGAGAGAGAAGAAAAGTAGAGAGAAGGGATAGAGAAAGTAAGAAGAGAAAAGAGATAAGAAAGGAGAGAAGAGAGAGAATTCTCTCCTTCATTAAAATAGAGTTTCTCTCCTTCTTTAAAATAGAGAGGTTTCATCCCCTCCCTTCTTCTCGATAAGGTAGTGACAAGGTTGAGAGTTGATGGCCAATAGCAGCACCCCACAATAGCAAGGAAAAGATCCCGTCGGCGGCCATGGTCAGTGAAGTCAATGAAACCAAAACAAGGAGAAAGGGCTCAAAACAAAGGAGCCTTGTTTCAAACTCAAACTGGTGGCTCATCAGTTCAACACCATGTAATGGTGATGGGTGGAAATAGAGAAAGAAAGAGAAGAAAAGGTGAGAACTACTATCTCCATTAGACAGTGCCAAAAAGAAGAAATCATGCAATCTTTCCAGCAAAAAATCAAAGGAAAAATCAAAGGAAATCTCGAAAGATCAGTGGTGATTTCTCGAGGAATAGGTGATAGAATCTAAGAGAAAAGGAAGAGTCCTCCTTATAGATGCGATTGCTCGTATCAATCTCATTACAATCTAGACAAAAGATGAGTTCAGATCAGAGTCTTCTTCCTCCCCTCCACTCACATATGGAGCACAAGTTCCCATGGGTCAAGCCTCTTTAGGTAGGCCCATGGGTCAAATTTGGGCTATTACATGATCAGAACTTGAATCAATATACATAAAGTCTCTATAGTTATCAGACCCGATAGCCATGATCCAATTATTTATTATTCTAGTAATTATACATACCATTAAATAATCCAAGGATCCCACTATCACACCTTGAACCTAACACCTGATTCGGCCACACAACATAGCTACATGAATCCTAAAGCGAAGCTATCGTGTCCCGGCCCAAGGCCCAAACTGATCGCGACAGATGGCCACATGTCTTTATAGTTTAACCCCTAAAGAAATGCAAGGCCTACCATCACATTCAAAAATAGTATATTAAATCATACTCAAATAGTGGTAGTAAAAGTAAATCTCTAATTTTATTTATTCAAATGAAATATAGTTCATTAATATCTCACAAGATTTATTAACAAAAATCAAGATCAATATTTATTCAAAAATAAACTAAGTAAATATCCTCTAAAAATCTATGCTCCTCACTACTTGATCTCAAGCCCCATAGGATCTTTGGATCTAAAACAAAAAAATTGAAAAGAGAAAATGAGCTTTACAAACTTAGTAAGTTATATATATCTCTGAGGGATCAAGCATAGTTAATTCTTAAAATATCATAATTTAATAGTAATAAATAACAACATAATTTTTCTTCAAAACATACTATGCATATCAATAAAATTCAAAATACTCTCTCAGTCTTTGGTGACTACGGCTATGATTAGCCCCATGATAAAGTCTGAAAGAAACTAGCCTCGAAAAACAAACACACGATATATCACTATATGCCAGCGATCAACCCTAACTAACTAGGCCCAAAAGAAACTAGCTCTAATTTACACGGCCATGATTAGCCCTGTGACAAGGCAAAAAGACTAGTTCTGGTACATATACACATGATGTCTCAGTCTATGCTAGTAATCAGCCATGATTAGCTAGGCCTAAAAGAACTAACTATACCACCGACCAATCTCAACTGGCTAGGTATGAAAGAACCTAGTTTTTGATATGTGGCCAATAATCAATCCTGTTGACTAGACCCAAATCATAGTCAACTAGAGAGTTTTTCTTATAATTTCATCATAATCAAACAAATCATACTTATTTCACAATAATATCAAATTAAGTTTTCCATATCTCATTTCCAGAAGCGAGAGAATAATTTTTATTTAAAATTCATGCAAGGATAAACATGAATAATCTTGTTTCTAAAAATCATATAATACTAAAATAAAAAAATTATCTCATTTTAAATTTGTAATCATGCCAAGGTGACATCATGCTTGATCCATAATTTTTGAATTATTTTTCATGCATAAAATTTATATTTCTAAATTTTCTAGTTTCTAAATGTTTTAATAATTCTTTTGCACAAATCTAATTTTAAACACATGAATATGTACTAAAAACTCTGAGATAAAAGAAAACTTGTTGTCAGTTGAGTCCAAAAATTATGATCTTCAGCATGTGGCCTAATCCTTAGATCTTGCTTCTCTCAATCTAGATCAAAACCTTAGATCCGATCTATTTAATCTGACTTGAGCATCATGTCAAGGAGAGAGATGCTCAATATGGGTCAGTTGGACTTTTAGACTGGGTCCACTTTATTTAGGTCTAATCAGGGGCCTAGTCCATTCAGACTGGGTCAACCAGTAGGGGTCTCACTCTGAGCTTATTTAGATTATGGACCCAATATAAGGAGGTGAGACCACATCAGGAAATGAATTTTCTTTCTCTCTTTTTTACCTTTCTTTTTTGCTCCCTCTCATTTTTTTCTTCTCTCTCTCTCTCTCTCCCTCTCTTCTATTCTTTTCCCTTTTCTTTCTTTCTCTCTTCCCAAGTCAAATAGTGGTTTCACTAAGGGGGAGGGAAGAGGGGAGAAGGAGGGGGATGGGGTCGACGGTGGTGATGGCACAATGGTGGTCCAGCCAAATTGCTAATGGTGAAAAATCCCGACAATAATAGCACTTAGAACAGAGAATATAGCAAGGACTAAGGAGGAAGGAGAAAAATTTTGGGTGATGGAAACATGATTGCAAAGTCCAGCAATTGCCGGAGGTGAGGAAGAAGGAAGAGAGAGGTAGGGAAGGTTTCAATGGTGGATCAATCGAGAGTGAGAAAAGGGATATGGATCAGTTCACAATGGATAACTCCAGCCATTTGCCGATGTAACCTATCCAAATGGCCTTCGACCATCCCTCACCAGTGTACGACATCCATCCGACCGCTCTCGTGGCCTTATCCAAATCTATGGCACAAGATGGGGTAGGGGATAAGGTTCTCCTACTCCGATCGAAATCTTTTTTTAAAAAAAAATCATTACGGTGAAGTCGGCAAGCCTTGTTAACTTTACACTAAACTGGATCCAATTGGACTTGTTCTCACATTCTTTTCCTTTAAAAAAATTTCATCCTCAAAATTTGAGAAATCTAGATCTTTCAAAATTAAAGAAAATCAATCTAAAACTTATATATGCCAATTTGTATTGACTCGGTATTTCTATCAAACTGAACACATGATCACATCAATAAAACATCCACAAGCAATCTAACCCCTTGGATCAACTATAATGCTCGTACACATTTCTATACCAAAGCACAAACTATTTTCAGGAACGCTACGTAGTTTGGCACCTCTACATCAATTCTGCAATTTTATCCCTTTGATATACAATCAAAGATCTCATCTCTCTTCAATCAAAATTAGTGTGATTACTAGATCAAAAGCTTTTTATCATATTTAAGATTAAGATATAGACTAATAAAATTAGCACTACTTAAGTGACCAAGACTCTCAGATTGAGATCATCATCTTGATGTAATTGCATATTCATTTAAGATTGAGTTGGGATCAATTAAATACAAAAATCTTATAGCAAGATCGATTATGAAAACTAATTGTATTTGGAATAGAGCTTGAAATAAATTTGGCACAAACACTATGATGAAGCTTTGATTCATATAACGATCCACCTTGATTAAAATCAAATCATTAGATGATTATGAAGGTGATCATGATTATGTAGTAATTGCTTTAAGCAACAATGGTCTATCATAGTTATGAAAATGATCTCAAAATTAAATCATAAAAATAAATTTGAGAAGATAAATTAAGCATCGATATCATGATTCCTATGTTGGAGTTGAGGTCATGAGAAATAAATCACATTGGATTTATTCAGATCCTTGATAAATAGACCAAATTTAATAACTAACCTTAGATATAAGGTGGTCAAAACTTTGCTTAGCATAATTAATATCATGACTAGCCTAAGAATCTATAGTACTGACATTTTCTTTATAAATAAAAGCTTCTTTTACTGGATAATCATATCCTCCATCACAATACATTTCAAGCCATAATCAATCTTTTCAATTAATTATAAATAACTCAAACCACCATACTTCTACTACACAACTCTAACCAACATTTTTCAAAGTTTCTTAGAGATCCATATTAAAATTCTACAAAATCCAAGCAAAGATTTTATTTTCTAAGTACAATGTATCATAATTATTCCTTGAGGTAATTACCATGTTTATACTATTATATGATCAAGATATTAACCTCTAAATTTGATTTGAATCGAGCTAAATCTGGATTATCTTGACAATTCAAAATCAATCTTTCTCTTTTGAGAAAATCAACTTCTAACTAATCTATCATGATATTGTAAATTGCTAGAGTATCGTAATCAAAGAGACCAATCAATTTTAGAAGATCCATTCAAAACATTAGGTAAAAAAAAATTATTCCTGATAACCATTAATAAAATGTCCTTCCATTACTTAGATCTTGCCATAATCATAGAAGTCTTCCTTACTCACAATATCTTTAAGTAATCATTTGATTATCTTCTTTCTATTCTCTTTATCAACAAAACAACTACCGTCTTCTAATTCTCCTAGTTCCAAATCACATCCATAAATTACTACATGATTTTTTTTTTTTATTGATAACCCAAGATAACTTTCAATAAATTCAAGATTGCTATCATATTCTATAATCATATCAAGATTAAATTTTCAAAATAAATCTAATGCTAATACAACATAATACAACCTATCTATATTACTCAAATGTACCTCTATATATTGATTATTTAGTCACAATGATATTCTTAAAAGAACTAGGCTTGGTACACTTAATCAGAATTTTTATAATATAAATCTTCTATACTTATCCAAAGAAAAGTTCTAAGAAACTTAATTTATATCCACAAAATAAAATAGATATTATGAAATAATTCATTAAATTTCTAGTACCAGTAATTTTTTTCAGATATTCAAACAAAACTCTAATTCTACCCCACTCACTAATTTAATTTCTCACAATCTTGACCCTAAGCTTCGATACCACTTAATCTATCATGCCCTAGCCCGAGGCTCAACCCAGTTGTGATAAATAGTTACATGCCCTTAGGGTTTAACCCCTAAAGACATGCAAGACTTGCCATCACATCACTATAATAAAAATGATTTTTGGTGGCAAATTGCTTGTAGCATTTCTTGGTATATGCCACTAAATTTTTTTTTGCTATATTTTGATAAAAATGCTGCTATCTTTCAATAAGTATTTTTTTATAAGTGGTACTCTATTATAAATGCCACTATAAATTTATACTTTATGGCATTTAACTTGAAGTGCCAGAAATCAGAACTGCTATTATGGCATTTAACTAATATAATGGTAAATAATATCATATTTTGCAGGATTTTAAAAAACCACCACCTTAAATTATTAATTTTGACATAGAGTTTGGTTTAGTCATAATGATCTCATAAAATATTATATATATATATATTCTTAGTATTACTTATTTAATGACATGAATGTATGTTAATAAGTTAAATAAATTACTTCTTATACATTAGTAATATAAATTATAGTTTGGTGGTTAAGAACTTGTCATTCAAATAAGAGATCATTTGTTCAAATCCTCCCTTTATTTGAATTCTAAAATATATAGTTTCATTTTTATAATTTTTATTAGTATATAAAAAAATACCAATATTAAAATTTTAAAGACAGTTATATATGCCACTAAAATAAAAATTTTAATCGATATTTTAAAAAAATATTGATAATTAATTGTTAACACCATCTTAAAATGGTACATAAGAAAATATCATAAAAATGCCAGTAAAAGTATTTGTGGCTTCTGTTTCGACCTATAGTGGTACTTAAAAATACCTCTAATGATCATTTTTGTTGTAGTGCATTCAAAAATATTATATTATAGTGCATTCAAAAATATTATATCGAATCATACTCAGATAGTGGAAGTAAAAATAAACATCTAAGTTTATTGATTCAAATAAAATATATTTCATCAATGTCTCATAAGATTGATTAACATAAAATAAGATCAATATTTATTCAAAAATAAACTAAGCAAATATCTTCTAAAAATCTATGCTCCTCATTACTCAGTCCCAAGCCCCATAGGATCTTTTCAATCTGAAACAAAAAAAATAGGAAAAAGAGAGTGAGGTTTACAGGCTTAATAAGTTATAATATGTTTGATTAATTTTTAAAATATAAAAATTTAATAATAATAAGTAACAATAATTTTTTTCAAAACATGCTATGCATATTAGTAAAATTCAAAAAAAAATTCTCAGTTTTTGATGACTATGGCTATAATCAGCCCTATGACAAGATCTGAAAGAGACTAGCCCCCGAATAACAAACACGCGATGCATCAGTGTATGCTAGTGATTAGTCTCGATTGGCTAGGCCTGAAAGAAACTAGCCCTAATTCATGTGGCCAAGATTAGCCCCCTAAGAAGGCAAAGAGATTAGTTCTGAAATATACACATGCGATGTCTCAGTGTGCGCTAGTAATCAGTCCCGATTGGCTCCATCCAAAAGAACTAGCTCTGCCAGCAATCAGCCCGACTGGCTTGGCTCAGAAGAAACTAGTTTCTAAGGTGTGGCCAACAATTAGTCCCATTAGTTAGATCCAAATTATAGTCAACTAGAGAGTTTTTCTCATAAGTTTATCATAATAAGATAATCATACTTATTTCACAATAATATCAAATCAAGTTTTTCATATCTCATTTTAAGAAGTGTGAGAATAATTTTTACTCAAAATTCATACATAGATAAACATGAATAATTTTATTTCTAAAAAAATCATGCAATATTAAAATAAAAAATTATCTCATTTCAAATTTGTAATAATGCTGAGGTGACACCATGCTTAATCTATAGTTTTTGAATTACTTTTCATTTATAAAATTTATATTACCAAACTTTTTGATTTCTAAATATTTTAATATTTTTTATGCACAAATCTAATTTTTAAACATATGAATATGCATTAAAAATCTAGAGACAAAAGGAAAAAGGAACTTACTATTAGTGGAATCCAAAAGTCATGATCTTTGGTATGTGGCCTGATCCTTAGATCGGTGCTTCTTCCGATCTAGATCAAAATTCTAGTTCAGATCTATTTGATCTAACTTGACCAACATGGGAAAGAGAGAGAGGCTCGATCTAAGTTGGATTTTTGAACTAGATTCACTTGATTTAGGCCCAATCAAGGGTCTAGTCCATTCAAACTAGATCAACCAATAGGTGTCTCGGTTTGAGCTTATTCGGATCATAGACCCAATCTAAGGAGGTGAGACCACATCAGAAAATAGGTTTTCCTTCTCTTTTTTTTTTTTTTATTTTTTTTTCTCACCCTCTATTTTTTCTCTTCTCTCTCTTATATTCTCTCTCTTCTCTTTCTTTCTCCTTTTCTTTCTTTCTCTCTTCCTAAGCCAAATAGGGGTTTCACTAAGGGGGAGGGCAGAGAGAAGGAGGGGATGGGGTTGATGGTGGTGGTGGCATGGTGGCGATTTGAGGTAGTAGTTCGATCAAAGTGCTAGCGGTGGAAAAACCCGATGATATTAACACTTGAAATAGAGAAGATAGCAAGGATTAGGGAGGAAGAAGGGAAATTTTGGATGATGATGACTTGATTGCAGAGTCTGACAACTGCCAAAGTTGAGGGAGAAGGGAGAGGGAGGCAAGGGAGGCTTCGATGGTGTACCAACCAAGAGGGAGGTGTAGTTTAAATATAGAAAATGGGAAAAGGGATAAGGATCGGTTCATAGCAGATAACTCCAGCCATTTGTCAGTGTAACACATCCAAATGGCCTTTGCTCATCCCTCACCAGCGTACAACATCCATCCGACTGCTCTCACAGCCTTATCCTCATCCATGGCATGAGATCAGGTAGGGGATAAGGTTCCCTTGCTTTGATTGAAATATTTTTTTTTTTGAAAATATTAAGATGAAGTTTGCAAACCTTGCCGACTTCAAGAAGAATTAGGTCTAATTGGACCGGTTCGCATGGAAGCCCTAAAGATCATGCATGGCCTATAAGATGATTCCACTACTCGAACTCTAGGTCAAACCCATTCGAAACTATATCTTGCAACTTTGAAAAATGAAGCAAAGGAGGGTTATGAGCTTTATAGTCCAGTAAGAATCTCCCACAATCATGCTAGCATGAATATGAAATATCTTCTAATATATATATATATATAATTAATAGAAAAATAATAATATTCTTACATTATCAATTTAATAATTGAATAATATCATCACAATTCTATTAACCACATCACATATCATAAACCAAAAAATCTATTCAATAGTAATTCAATGAGATTACTTATCATAAATTAATTAAAATGATTCCAATCCAAACAACATTATTATTCTAGTATTGGACTATACTAGCCTATGCTCCAATCTATCATAGCCAAACACACTATATTTTTATCTGTGGCCAGCAATCATATCTTAGTCTACAACTGACATCACAAACACTATATTTTTATACATGTTGGCTAATCCAGATATCCTTCAATTAAATCTGATATATCATCTTGATTTGATTTCAGTACAAAACTAGTTACAACCATGCTCTAGCAAGCCAAACACATACCATGCCTCCGTCCATAGCTGGCAACCATAAATTATATCTCAGTCTATGGCTAATATGCCATGTTTCACACATGGCTGACTTAGTCCACATGCTTCCAGTTATCCCATTCTTATAGTAATACAAAATTATGTTTATATTTTCGGTATTAGACTAATTACAATTATACTCTAGCCCATGATAAGCCAAACATAATGTTGCACTCCAATCCAAAGTGGATCCAATACAAACATCACATTTCTTGCATGGTAAATCAGTTTAAATACCGTCTATATCCCATCCATATTATTAAAATCATGATCCAATTTTTGGCATTAGATTAGTCATAATCATGTCCAGCCCGTGGTAGACCAAACATAATGTTGCATCCCAGTTTGAAACTGATCTAACATACACACCATGCTCCTTGCATGACCGACTAATGCAGATGCCGCTCACAACAACATAAATTACATTATACCATATTTTTCCTTGTTCAACATGATATCTATAATTAAGCACCAATTAATCATAATCCATGTAACATCAATTCAATAATGCATAATACACATACCAGCATATATGTAAAATATACAATAATTATTTAGGTACATCTATATATAATTTTTTATGATCACGTAGAGATGATCATATTGAAGAATCCTTACCTCTATCGATGATTAACTCAAACACCATGAACATCAATGTTGCCCAGCTATGCAACCCAAGAGGGGTGGGGGGCTGAATTATATTTTTAAAATTTTAAAGCTAATTTAGAGGTATAAAGATTAAGTGATGATATGCAAGTGATATGTGATAGGTATTTTAAGTGTAGAGTAGAAGAGAATACCAAGAGAGTAAGTATATAACAAAGTAAAGATAGAGAGAGGGCAAGCACAATATAAATAAATAAAATTTATAGTGGTTCAGTGTCAATCTTTCACCTACATTCATTTTTCAAGCTTCTACTTGAGAATTTAAATCCACTAAATGTATTCAATTTGATTACAACATTAAAAACTTTCAACTCTAGCTATCCCAAGCTAGAACACTTATTTTTTGAATACAAGCCAATCCAATACAATCCGATTCAAGGTTCGGATAAATCTTTCCAAGTTTTGGAACTCTTCCAAAATCTAAAATAACTTCAAAGAGTAGAGAACAAGAGTTAATATCAATAAATATAACTCAAGTCCTTTAAATGAGCAAATAAAAGCTTTAAGAATACTTTACATAATAAAGAGAAAGCTTTTCTGATCTCTCAAGATTGTTGAAGACTTGAATGAGATTTTGAGAGGTTGGTGAGCTTGAAATGAAAGCTTCTTTGTCTGAAGAGGATTTTTTGCTTAGGATTGAAATAAATGCTTGAATCTTTTATTTTTTTCCTTCTTTTTGAGTCTTTATATCTTCAATGAGTATTAAAGAAAAATCTAGATAGATTTAGAGCCATTGGAGGGCTTTAAATGTATATTAAATACGATCAAAATCGACTGAAAAAAATAATCATTGCAGAGTTTTTTCATCGCAGGGATTAATCCCTAGGTCAGCTCCTGCACAGGGGTCAACCTCTATGACAAAAAATCAAAAAATTCCATGTTCTATATTTTTGGCCTTTGGAATAGTAAAGATCGACCCCTGGCACAGGGGACGACCTAGGGATCGGCCCCTACAAGCATGCCAGCCCAGAAATGCATGTCATTCAACCTTTTTTGATAGAGATCGACCTAGAGATCGATCCTTTTCTTAAAATTTGATTTTTTCTTAATTTATAAATCTAAAAAAAATAAAATTACCTCCAGTAGATCATAAATCTTCTATTCTTGATTTTGAGGATCTCAAATCAAAACTTGATAGAATTATGATTTTGTTCCTAAAATATAATAAATTTTTTTCAAGCCAAAATTATTAGTAATCTTCTTAAATATTTTATAATCATCAAAATTAATTCTTGGAGCAACAATCTTCTTCTTTTTGATGATGACAAAATACTTGAGCATAAGCAAAAATAAAACATGTAGAAGCATTGATTAAGAATTTCAAATATTTGAAGAAACATGATACATCACTTACTTGAATATTATATTTAATTATTTGACTAAAATGCATTAAAAGTAGTAAAGTGCATCATGAGTAGCTTGATAATTAAATTACTTATTGCCTTTGTCAATTTTATTTTTGTTTTATCAATTTTGCTTTATTTATTGCCCAATTTTATCAATTTTGTTTGTCAATTTTGCTTTGCTTATTGTCCAATTTTGTTTCTCTACTCCTTTTTTTTTATATCACCAATTAAGATCTTGAGAAATTTTTAAAGATAAAGAGAAAAAGCCTCCTTATATTATTCCATATATTTTCTGTTAAAACATGATTTTATAAAGAAAATAAGACATACAACAATCATATAGAACAAGCAAGACAGTATTTACAGCATACTATAATAGAAATTTTAAACCATTCATAAGAGTTAATTCTAACATAATCCAAATGATATCATCATATATATAGACATTCCACACACAACAAACTAGAACATAAAGTCATCAAAACATATAAGTATTAGAACATAAAGCTACATAAGTCTTCAATACATATAGAAGTTATGGGTATCCAAAAAATACAACCAACCATGACTTAACCATCAACACATATAAACAACTAAAAGATACAAGACCATAAACTAACACATAGATGACTAAACTAGATCTAGTAGAGATCATGGCTGGATGCATCAGAATTAGATAAAGAGTCAGAAATATGATGAGGAGTATTAGGATCAAGACCAGGGGCACATCCTCGACCACGTCTATGTTTGTCTCCACCATGCATAGAGGTGCGGGCTCGAGCAGCTGGATGAGATGGCTTGGGAGCCTAAGAAGAAACAGGCCAGGCAAGGAGAGCAATTTTGATAGTATCTAAGTGTCCCAATGCTCTCAACATGGACTGCATAAGGACACTAATCTAAGTAGAAACAATCTCATTAGAGTCTCTAAATTCTCTCCTTAGAAAATCAAAATCATCCTCTAGAACACCACGAAGTCTGGCTGCCTCTGCAGAAAGGTTTGATATCTCTATGATATCTCCTTAAGACTGGGGATGGGCCAGAGCTAATACTTGCCTTTGAAGATCCAAGACCCTGCCAGTCATCCTCAAAACACATCCCTTAAGCTCCTCAAGCCATGCAGACTGAGTTGAAAGCATCTAAAAAATAGTAGAGATATGAGGGATCATAGTCTGATAAGAATGTGGGACAAAATAAGAACTCTCTCCTTGAATAGAGCTGGTCATCTGTCAAGATAAGAGATCTATAATTTGCTGAGATAAAATATCAATAGTTGACTGAGACAACAAGTCAGCAATCATCCTAAGCTGGTCATCAGAAAATCTAGCAACTATATCTCTACTCCCCATCGATGGTACTGGTGCATCCCTCCTTACTAACTCTGAGGGACTAGCCTCATGATCAGACACGAACTGAATATCCGAAGATGCTCTGTGATCATGAGAAGATGAAGATGGTCTCTCCTCCTCTGCTCTCTCCTCCTCCTCAATATCCTTCGACCAACCACCATCAGCCTTTGAAAATTTCATATGGTGCAATGTGTAGCAGTTGATGGTATCAGTGTGTGATAATTTGGTGACTACCTTCCTCTCAAAACTGACTCCAAATCTCCTAAAGACTAAGGTAAGGGCCATAGCAAAAGATAAGTGAACCTTTGATCTATTCAGTGTCTCCCTCATGGCCTCAATCATCAAAATAGGGAGGTTCAAGGAGGTCTCAATGATTATATGGTACATAATGCATATGTCCCTACCTGATAAGAAATCATGCTTGCCACTTCTAGGGACAAATAATTTGATCATCATGTGATGCAATAGCCTCATCTTTACTGAAAGAATCTTTGCTTCTAACTTATTTAAACTATCAGTAAATTTTCTTTCTAAAATAACTCTCACTTCTTCTTTATTTATGAGCTCCATACCAGTATAACCCTCACAAGACAGATGCAAGATTTCTCCTAAATGAAATGGATCAAGAGCTATGTCAACTCCTTTCACAAAGGACCTTACTATTCCATTGGAGTAACTTAGATTCAAATAAAATTTCCTAACCAGATCATCATAAGCATTCTCCTTTAATAGATAGTAAAACTTCCATCCCTAATTTTTGATTTTTGACCAAATAGAGAATCCTTTATTTTCAAAAAAACTTGAAATCTAGGTTCTTCCCGGGTTCTACTTTGCGATCAAAAAGTGGTACCTTGCCTGGACTGAAAGGGGATGGTGAAGAAGCTCAAGCAGGATCGGGAATAGGGATTGTAGCAGGAGAGGGCTCGGCTGCCATTCTTTTTCGATGAGCTTCTTCCTCCAAGCCACGAACCAACTTTCTCCTCTACGACAACTTCATCTTTAGAGCCATTGAGAGCAAAGAAATCTTGAATCCTACTTGAGAGTCTCAAGGAGAGTGGAATGGGAGAGATTTTGAGAGGGAGAGGAAGGATTTGAGGAAGAAAAACCATCGGTTTGGAGAAGGGGGTTTGAAACTAGGGTAAGCTTAATGCCATGAATCCGCCCAGAAGGAGAAGAGATAGAGAGGGATTTGACTTCCTCAGAGGCGATTTAGGGAGGAGATCTAGGTGGGAAGGAGGATTTTGAGGGAGTTGTTCGATTGAGAGAGTGGAGAGGAAGATGGCTCTGTTCGATGGGACGATGAACAGAAAAAAATGATGGATCGACTTGTTTGATCAAAAAGAAATTCCAAGAAAAAGAAAGCCGTCCGAAAGGTTTCAGCAAATTACAAGAATGCCTTAGGGTTGCCCCTTAGGTCGACCCATGGCATAGAAAAATTAAAAAAATGATGAAAAAATTTTACAAAAATTTGAAACTTCAAGGGTAGAACTTCATTCATGAGATTGATCAAAGGAAATATAAATTTAAGCTTTTTAAAGATTGAAAGATGAGAATTAAGCTCAAAATTTAGTTCAAGATGATTTTGATAGAAATGAACTTGGAATCAAAAAGATGTTTAGGCTAATAGATTAAGAATTTTTAATTCTCTTCTAATTTTACAAAATCTATCCTCACTTAAGATCTTTGTAAATATGTCAGTCAATTATTTTTTAGTATAAATATAATCAAGAAATATATCATTATTTTGGATATGTTCTCTTATAAAATGATGTCTAATTTCAATGTGTTTTGACCTAGAATATTGAATTAGATTTTTAGTTAAATTAATAGCACTAGTATTATCACATCTTATGGAAGTTTTATTAAGTTTGATGCCAAAGTTCTCAAGTTATTGCTTAATCCATAAGATTTATGCACAGCAACTTTTGATTGCAATATATTCAACCTCGACCGTAGACAGTGCCATCGAATTTTGCTTCTTGCTAAACTAAAAGATTAAGTTAACTTTTATAAATTGACAAGTTCCATTCGTACTTTTTCTATCTAATCTACATCCAGTAAAGTCTGCATCTGAATATCCTATTAAGTCAATAGATGAATTCTTAGAATACCATAATCTTAGGATTTGAGTTTCTTTTAAGTATTTAAGTATCATTTTAACAACATTTAAAAATGATTCTTTTGGATTAGATTGAAAACGAGCACATAAATAAATACTAAATATGATATCTGGTCTACCAGTAGTTAAATATAATAAAGAATCAATCATGCCTTTATAAAATTTTAGATTAATACTTTTATCTTCTTCATCCTTGTCAAGTTTGCATGATGGACTCATAGGGTGCCAATGGTTTTGGAGCTCTCCATCCCAAATCTTTTGAGTAGCTCTCTTGTGTACTTGCTTTGGATGATGGAGATTTATTTTCTTGTTTATTTGATTTAAAGTTCGAGAAAGAAGATTAGTTCATCCATCATGCTCATCTCGAACTCCTCCTGCATGAGCTTAACAAAATCTTGACATAAAGTTTCATTAGTAGATCCAAATATAATGTCATCGACATATATTTGTATAACTAAGATATCATCATGATCTCTTTTAATGAAAAAAATTGTATCTATATTTTTTCTTGAAAAATTATTATTAAGCAAGAATTTACTTAACCTTTCATACCAAGCCCTAGATGCTTATTTTAAACCATATAATGCTTTGTTTAATTTGAAAACATAATTAGAAAAGGCATAGTTTTCAAAATCGGATGGTTGTTCTACATATACTTTTTCAGTAATATAACTATTTAGAAAAGCAGTTTTGACCTTCATTTGAAATAACTTAAAATTCATAAAGCATGCATATGCAAGCAAAAGTCTAATGGCTTCTAATCTAGCAATCAATGCAAAGATCTCATCAAAATTAATTTTTTTTTCTTGATTATAATTCTTTGCAACCAATCTTGCTTTATTCCTAATTATATTTTTATTTTCATCTAATTTATTTCTATATACCCATTTTGTGCCAATTATTGAATGATTTTTAAATCTTGAAACTAAAGTTCATATATTATTTCTTTTGACTTGATTAAGTTTTTCTTGCATTGCATTTATCTAATTATAATCTTTTTCAGCTTGATATATGATTTTAGATTTAAAATAAAAAATAAATATAAAATGATTGTATGCATCTCTAAGTAAAGAATGAGTTCTTATTCCATGTGTAGGATCATCAATAATTAATTCTTTGAGATAATTATGATCATACCTCTATTCTCTTGGTCATTCATTTGTACCTTGAGGTTATACTTGTTGTTCTTCACTTTCATCCTCTTATTTGTTCTCATGTTCTTCTTCATTTTGAATTATTGAGTCCTTTAGGATGAACTCTTTCATCCCATCTATAATAGGACCTATATCATCAATACCTTTACTTTTTCTTGATGGAAGATCATTAGTTTCATAAAAAATAATATGTATTGACTCCTCTACTACTAAAATTTTTTTGTTAAAGACTTTAAATGCTTTACTAGAAAAGAAGTAACTAAGAAAAATAGCTTCATCAGATTTTGTATCGAATCTACCTAATCTTTCTTTATCATTGCTCAAAATAAAACATCGACAACCAAAAATATGAAAATATGCAATATTTGATTTTCTTCCTTTCCAAAGCTCATTGGATGTTTTTTTCAAAATTGGTCTAATTAAAGCATGGTTTAAGATGTAACATGCCATGTTGATTGCTTTCGCCTAAAAATATCTTGGAAGGTTGCTTTCACATAGCATGGTACATGCTATTTCTTCTAGTATTCTACTTTTTTCTACTATCCCATTTTGTTGAGGTATCCTAGGTGCTGAAAAATTATGGTCTATATCTTTTTCATCATAAAATTTTTTAAAATCTTAATTTTCAAATTCAGTTCCATGATCATTTTGAATACTTTGAATTAATTTTTTTTTTATTTATAACTTTTTGATAAAGCTTTGAGAAAACATGAAAAATTTCATCCTTATGTGCCAAAAAAAATCCATATAAAATATGAAAAGTCATCGATAATCATAAAACCATAATGCTTTTCACGTAAGCTTGTAGTTCTTATAAGATCGAATAAATCCATGTGCAATAATTTTAATGGTTTAGAAGTTGAAATAATATTCTTAAATTTGAATGAAACTCTAGTTTATTTATCTAGTTGGCATGCATCACAAATCTTATCTTTTTCAAAATTTAATTTTGATAAATCGATAACTAATTTTTTTTAATAAGCTTTGAAAGTGAATGCATGCTAATATGTGCAAGTCTATGATGCCAAAGCCAACTAGTCTCATTAATTTTGGCATTCATAGCTACTAGACATTGTATGTTTATCATATAAAGATCATCCAAATCTACCATATAAATATTATCATGCCTATATCCAACAAATTTAATGCATCATCATTGGAACTAATTACAATGCACCATGAAGATTCAAAAATAACTTTATAATTCTTATCATAAAATTGACTAATGCTTAAGAGATTATATTTCAAACCATCTACTAGTAAAATATTTTTAATATATTTAGAAAGAGTGATACCAATGTTACCTATACCGATGATCTTTTCTTTGCCATTGTCTCCAAAGGTAATCATTCCTTCATTTTTAGCATCAAGCATGATAAATTAAGACTCATCATTGATCATGTGTCTTGAGCATCCATTATCAAGATACCATCTTCGATTTTCTTCTTTGGATGCAAGACATACCTACATACAAAATCAAGTCTTAACTTTAGGTATCCAAGTTTTCTTGGATCCTTTAAGGTTAGTCATAATGGTTCCTTTTAGAACCCATATTTTTTTATATTTGAATTGTTAGAAAAATATGTATAAGATTTATATTCTAGTTTATCATATTTAAAGTAAGTAACATTTAAAAATTTATTATTTTATAAATTTATAAAAATATTTTTTAAAAATTTTTATTTTCTTAAGGGGTTATAGCCTAGGTCGGCTTTATTATAAATAATTTTTTAATTTTCAAGAATCACATGAAGTTTATTTGAACTCAAAATAAATTTTTCTACTATTGGTTTGAACTTGTCAGTTTTATTTTTCAAATTTTGATTCTCTTGAGTCAAACTTAGTTTTTCACCTGAGATGCTTTCATTTTCTTTTAGCAAGGATTGATTCTTTAACTTGAGTTCTTTATTTTTAGCTTCTAATTTTTTTAAATCATCTATTAAATCATAAAAGACTTCTTAAAGTTCTTCAAAAGTAAATTTATTTAAGATTTCAGCATTTATCTTATTTTCATGTGTCATAAGGCACAAGTTGGCTGGTTCACGAACTTCTTCTTCTTTGGAGCTTGAATTGTCACTATCACTCCATGTAGTCACCATAGCCTTTTTCTTGTACTTCTTATAGCCTTTTTTGAGTTATGGATATTCGGATCTAAAGTACTCTGATTTTTTATATTCATAACAAATAAAGAGCTGCTCCTTATCCTTTTTCTTGTTATGCTTCTCTTTTGTGGGTGGTTTCTTTCTCATCCCTTATTTTTTCATCAAAAATCTTTTGAACTTTCTAATGATGAGGGCTAATTCTTCATCTTGTTCTTCATTTTCTATTTCATCAAATTTCTCATCTTATTAAGTGATGGATTTGAGGGCAACTATCTTCTTTTTCTTGACATCTTCTTCTTGATGTTGTTTCATGCTTAGCTCATGTGTCATTAGCGATCTTAAAAGCTCCTTCAAGGATAAAATATTCATATCTTTGGCTTCTTGGATTGTGGTCACTTTAGCCTTCCAAGTCCTTAGTAAAGATCTAAGAATCTTTCTCACAAGGTCGCTATTAGAATAAGACTTAGCAAGATTTTTTAGATCATTAATAATATCCATAAAATAAGTAAATATTTTAGTTATTGATTTATTATGCTCTATTTCAAAGAGTTCATATTTGTGCACAAGCATATTAATTTTTGACTTCTTAACTTGATTAGTACCTTCATGTATTACTTCTAATATATCCCATATTTTTTTAGCTGATATACATGTTGAAATGCGATTGAATTCATTAGCATCTAAAGCACAATATAAAACATTCGTAGCTTTAGCATTGAGCTGAGCTATTTTCTTATCAACCTCATTCTATTTTTTTTTGAATTTGGTTGATTCTACACCATCAATTATTTTGATGGATGTATGAGGTCCATTAACTATAATACTCCACATATCATAGTTAAGTGCTTGAATAAAAATTTTCATTCAAGCTTTTTAATAGGTGTAGTTTGATCCATTGAAAAGTGAAGGTCGATTTATGGACCGCCCCTCGACCAGTAAAGCATCAACTTGAGTTGTCATAGATCTTTAGCTCTTTGATAGTTAAATCAAAGTAGGACTAGAGCACCGAGCTCTGATACCACTTGTTGTCCAGCTATACAATCCAAGAGGAAGGAAGGATGAATTGGATTTTTAAAATTTTAAAGCTAATTTAGAATTATAAAGATTAAGTGATAATATGCAAGTGATATGTGATTGATGTTTTAAGTGTAAAGTAGAAGAGAATACCAAGAGAGCAATATATAACAAAGTAAAGATAGAGAGAGGGCAAGTACAATACAAACAAATATGATTTATAGTGATTCGGTGCCAACCTTGCACCTACATCCACTTTTCAAGCTTCTACTTGAGAATTTAAATCCACTAAATGTATTCAAATTGATTACAACATTAAAAACTTTCAATCCTAGCTATCCCAAGCTAGAATACTTATTTTTCGAGTACAAGCCAATCCAATACAATCTAATTCAAGGTTCGAATAAATCTTTCCAAGTTTTGGAATCCTTTTAAAATCTAAAATAACTTCAAAGAGCAGAGAATAAGAGTTAATATCAATAAATACAACTCAAGCCTCTTAAATGAGCAAATAAAAGCCTTAAGAATACTTTACACAATAAAGAAGAAGCTTTTTTTTATTTTTCTCAAGATTGTTGAAGACTTGAATGAGCTTTTAAGGGATTGGTGAGCTTGAAATGAAAGCTTCTTTGCTTGAAGAGGACTTTTGGTATAGGGCTAAAATGAGTGCTTGAATCTCTTATTTTCTTTCCTTCTTTTTGAGCCTTTATATCTTCAATAAATGTTAGAGAAAAATCTAGATAGGTTTAGAGCTATTGGAGGGCTTTAAATGCATATTAAATATGGTTAAAATGGATTGAAAAAATAGTCTTTATGGAGTTTTTCCATCGCAGCGGTTGACCCCTAGGTCGTCCCCTGCACAAGGATCGATCTCTATGATAGAAAATTAAAAAATCCCACGTTCTATATTTTTGATCTTTGGAATAGTCGATGTCGATCCCTAGGTCATTCTTTGTGCCTAGAAATGCATTTCATTCAGCCCCTTTTGATAGGAGTCGACCTAGGGATCGACCCTTTTCTTAAAACTTAATTTTCTCTCAATTTATAAATCTAAAAAATATAAAAAATTTTTCAATAGATCATAAATCTTCTGCTCTTACTTTTAAGGACCTCGAATCAGAACTTAATAAAATTATGATTTTGCTCCTAAAAAATAATAAATCTTTTTTCAAGCCAAAATTATTAGTAATTTCTTCAAATATTTTATAATCATCAAAATCAATTCTTGGAGTAACAATCGACCCACTCTTGGACCTATAAACTTGGAGGCAAGGTGTTCAATTCAACATCATCTTGCCTCGATAATTGCTTACCTAAAGAACTAGGCCCATCAAATCAATTATAAATGTTCAATATTTATGATCAAAAATTTTAAAAGACTAAGATAAATGATTACATGATGCCAATCCGATATCCCTAATATCACAGCGTCAATCTTGGATGCCTTCTACTTGAACCCACAAAACATCTTTGGATCCACCATTAGTCCACTAAACATGTAGAGAGAGAAAGAGTGTTGATGAAAGAGAAAGAGAAGAGAGAGTGTGTCAAAATATTTTATTTTTTCTTCTCCTCTCTCTGGTTCTCAATTTTTTTTTCTCTTCTTCTTGAAAAACAAGGGAAGAGAGGAGAGTCTAGCTAATGTGGGATAATTTAAAAGAAAAAAAATCAAGCTTCCTTCCATTCATCAATAACAAATCATGTTCAACTAAGAACACATTATTTTTAGAACAGACAGTATAGTTGCTTATACTCTGCTCAAGAGGTGTAACCGATTGATACAGAACCAAAGATAAATCAATCTAAATAATGTAGATGAATGCTATTTTGAAGATCAGTAAATAATTAGTGATAATAAAGTAAATAAATAGATAGCAAAAATTAAACATGCTCAAGAGTAAATACAAAAAAAAATATGAATGGAATGAAGGATAGCAAGAAATTAAGCCTGCAAGAAAATCTGAAAAGATAAGAAGAATCTGAATCATGGTAGTTAAGAAACAATCTTAATTATGGCTCTTAATATTTTAACCAAGTAGATCTATTGATAAAAAAACTAGGTCTTTACCAACTTTGGATCTGAAAAGAAAAGTAAATAAAAATCAAAGATCAATTAAGAAGAAACAAAAGTCCTTATCAATGTTTGATCTATAGAATAATAAATCACTCTTTCTTTCTCAGCATAATAGATGAAAATCTTGGAGGAGATAGATCTTCTCTTGATAGAATAAGCTTGCGTAGGTAGATGGTGAAAATGAATCAGGATCGTAGAAATACTGGATCTTAAGTAGATAAAGATTAAAGGGATAGAAAAAAAAGTAGACCTCACATCCTTCCCTCATGCAGTGATTTTGGGTCTCACACCCTCTCCCTCCCAGAGTGATTGACATACGTATTTATGCGGTTTGTAAAGTTATTCATTCATTCGTTGCCTCATTCATGAAAGATATTAAAATTTATATAGGACCCTAAGTATCCTATTTATTAGAAATCTCCTATCTTTTATGAGGAAGAAATTAGCCCTCCCAACAAAAAAGTAAAATATTATGTCTAGCTCCAAACAAAGTAATATATCATATCTATCTTTTATGGAACTATGAAAAAGAAATAAGCCTTCCAACAAAATAAGTAAGAAATTAGAAAATCTTAAGAAATCCTAGAAAAGAAAAGAAACTCAATATGGGCGTTTAATGCTTGGCACAACTTAGCATGAGAATTCTTGAGTATGGCACATGTTGGCATGTGTATTTCCTCTGTGGGTGTGTGGAGAGCGGTGGCTCCAAAGATGATGTGGTCTAAGCTTGCTTCTTCATAATGGTCTCTTTCTGAATAAGATTCTAATCCAACTAATACAAACTCAAGTATGGTCTTATGGATCTAAAACTAAATGCATCAAAATAACTAATTGACTAAATAAAAAAATTAAAATCAAATAACTAAAGTAAAGTTAATCTAATATAGCTTCTTCAATCCAAATTGAATCCAAATCATGTCGCTGGCTTTTGGTGGCTCTAGTGTCCACACCAATTCTCTCAAGATGGGGAGAACTCGATCCTATTAAGTAGGGATTGATTTTGCTTTGGTGATGCTCAAGCAAATTGGGATTAGTATGTTGCAGCTCTTTTAGAGTGATCTAGGCATCTTCGAACTCTGGTAGACCTTGCCACCTGACCAAATACTGCTGATAGCCTTGACTCTAGGTGGAGATGATATGCTTGTCCAAAATTCTCACAATCTGATCATGCTTTACTAATATTTTGGCTGGTGCATACTTAAAAATAGACTCGCTCTCAAAGGTTAGTTCAGGCTCAAATGGTTCACTAGGTATCCGAGTTGGTTCTTTATAGGTGATGAGATCTACAATGTTAAAAGTAAAGCT
Organism: Cocos nucifera; assembly: GCA_006176705.1. NCBI lineage: Eukaryota > Viridiplantae > Streptophyta > Magnoliopsida > Arecales > Arecaceae > Cocos > Cocos nucifera. The sequence goes on along the minus strand of QRFJ01004338.1, from coordinate 161,804 downwards.
AATCCCAAAATTAAAAGATAGGTTCGCAATATATGCATTCGGTCTAATCTTCTTTAAGATCTTAAACAGACCTACTCCTTGGGCATGTAACTTCTTCATAATTTCTGATTGAAATCATTCAGGCCTTATTCAAACCATCACATAGTCTCCTTCTGCAAACTCTTAGGCATATCGATGAGAACCTATATTCTATTTATAAACTTTATTACTAATGCTAATTTTTTTATCGATCTCTTTATGTAGACTCTTGACATGCTGTGCAAATGATTCTACAGATTCGAAAATCCTAGCATACATGGATAGTAGGATGAGGTCTATTGGTTTTCTAGATTGATATCCATAAACTACTTCAAAAGGACTCATGCCAATAGACTTATTAACAAAGCTATTATATGCAAATTTAGCTTAAGATAGTAAAAGATCTCAGTTACCCATATGCTCTCTAATCAAGCAATGCAACAGATTTTCAAAACTCCTATTGACCACTTTAGTCTGACCATTTATTTATGAGTGAAAGGCAGAAAAAAGTTTAGTTTTGTGCCTATAAGGTGCAATAGGATATTTCAAAAGGAGCTCATGAATCTAACATCCCTATCAAATATAATGGTTTTGGGCAATCCATACAATTTAATAATTTTATCAAAGTATATCCTTGTAACTTTCGATGCATCGAACGTTTGGCAATAGGGCAAAAAATTGATCATTTTTGAAAATCTATCTACAACCACTAGAACAAAATCATGCTTCCTAACTATCTTAGGTAATCCTAAAATAAAATCCATGCTAACGTCTTACCAAAGATAGTCTGGTATAGGCAAAGGTATATATAAGTCGGTGTTCTATTTTTTCTATTTGGCCACGGCACACGTTCTACACTGGACAATAATTTGGGCGACATCTCTTTTCATGCTTTGCCAAAAGAACTAAAGTTCTACCAACTCTATGATTTATTCGTACCAAAGTGTCCAGCTAATTCCAAACTAGAAAATCTCTTAAAGATGTACGGGGGATACATAGCCTAGCTCCTTTAAATAAGTAACCTTCCTGAAGGGTGTATTCACTATATTCTCTAGATGATCCTTTTCATAAAGTGGTAGGTATGCTGTCAAAATCTATACACTTCTCGTAATCTTTTTTAATCTTATCAAAGCCAACAACCTCTATACTAACGGTGGACAGCAAGGTGTGATGATGACTCAAGACATCAGCAGCACAATTTTTTATACCTACACAGTATTTCCAAATAAAAGTATAGGCTTGCAAAAACTTGACCCACCTATCGTGTCTATGATTTAGTTTTTTTTGAAAATTTAGGAATCAGAGGACCTCATAGTCTAAGTATAAAATAAATTCTTATGATAATAGGTAATGTCTCCAATACCTTAGGGCTTAGACTACTGTGTAAAATTTTTTTATCATAAGTAGAATACCTGAGTTTAGAATCATTAAGTTTCTTGCTAAAGTATGCTACCACATGATCTTCTTGACTAAGGATACTACCAATCCCAACTCCTGATGCATCACATCTTCAAAAATCTTGAAAAAGTTAGGTAGACATAAGACTAGGGCATGGGTCATTTTATCCTTAATATCTAGGAAGGCTCTATTGGCTGCTTTAGTTCATTCAAAATCTTTTTTTCTAATGCAGAAGTTAGGTAGACATAAGACTAGGGCATGGGTCATTTTATCCTTAATATCTAGGAAGGCTCTATTGGCTGCTTTAGTCCATTCAAAATCTTTTTTTCTAATGCAGTTAGTGATAGGAGTAACTATGATGCTAAATCCTTTTATGAATCTACAGTAAAATATTGCTAATCCATGAAAATTTCGTACATCATGCACACTCTTGGGTACCAGCTACTCAACTTTTGCTCTAATCTTTTCAAGGTCAACAGACACGCCATCAGGGATAACAATAAAATCTAAGAAGATGACACAGTCTATCATGAAAGCATACTTCTTTTGGTTAGCATACAGATTTTCTATTCTAAGAACTTAGAACACTTTTCGGAGATGGTCTAGATGGTCCTTTCTAGTTCGACTATAGATCAAAATATCATTCAAGTATATGCATGACTATAAATACTCCTATAAAAGATTATGGTACTTAAATCATCAATCTCATAAAAGTACTAGCTAAGGGCATTGGATAACCCAAATGGCATCACCATCCACTCATATAAGCCATCTTTCGTCTTAAAAGCAGTTTTTCACTCATCTTTCGATCTAATTTTTACTTGATGGTAACCACTCTTGAGATTAATCTTAGAGAAAATAGTAGTTCTAGCCATTATATCTAGCATATCATCTAACCTAGGGATGAAAATATGGTACTTAATGATGATCTTGTTTATAACATAGCTATATATGCACATCCTTTATGTACTATCCTTCTTTGGAGTCAATAGTTCAGAAACCATGCAAGAACTTAAATTCTCTCTCACGAACCTCTTTCTCATCAGCTCTCTAACTTGCCTTTGCAGCTCGACATGCTCAGTAGGATTTAACCTATAATGGAGCAAATTAGGTAGGATAGATTTAGGTACCAAATCAATGACATACTGAATATTTTTTATGAATGATAAGTGATCTAGGAGATCCTCAGAAAAGACATCATAAAATTTACTAAGAAGGCTAACTACTTTCTTAGAATGATCTATCTTAAAATCCTCATGAACTTTTCTTGCAGCAAGCATCCAAACTGGTGATCCTTTATTCATGGTCGTCTTTAATTTCTTAGCATCTATCAGATGGAGGCTTTTTTTTTTTGATATTTTCTTTTGCTCCATCTCCTATCATTTTATTGGTAGCTAATACTCATTGTTATAGCACCAAAGATAGTTTTAAACCTGATCCTACTATTAGTTAGAATAGCAGTGAGTCAGGTATCGATTTTCTCAAAAATTGAAGGTTAAGTTACATTCAATTTTAATTAAAAATAAGATTTTAATTTAATTTTTAAAATAAAATTTTAAAAAAATTAATTAAAAAATTTAATTTAGATTTAATAAATTAAAATAAAAAAATAAATATTAATTAACTTAGATTTAAAAATTAATTAAAGATATTCTGAAATTTTGAATCCATCTTTAGCATGGTTATGATAATTTCTTTTAATACAAAAACTTAAATTTTAAAAATATAGTTATGATTATAATTTATTTTCTTAGAGTATGAATCATATCTCCTAATCACAAACCATTTCAATAGAATCATAAGCTATTCAATACTTAATTTTTAAAAATTTATTACATGACTTTTAATGATTTTTTTCTAAAATAAACTATTAAATTGAGTATGGATTGTATCTTCTAATCATAATCCATCCCAATAAATATAGTCTATCTAGATCTTAATCAATAACAAGCATATCACAAAATCAATATCTCATGCATAAAAATTAATTTTATTAAAAACTAGGCAAAATAACATGTTGTATAAAAAAATTATAAAAGATAAAGAAAAAAATACAATCCATATTAAAAGACTTTATCTACTTTTCCAGAATTCAGTCCTTCAGCCATTCATGGTTAAGGAACTACTCACTTTCGGCATCTTCAAACTCCTTCGATGAAAAGATAGAAGAAAAAGAAAAGAAAAAGAAAGAAGAAATGAGAGAAAGAGAGGCTTGGAGAACCTAAGAGAGGGAGAGAAGATCTATGAGCTAAGAGGACCTAGAAGAGGCCTAGGAGGCCACCCTCCTCAAACTATGGCATGATGTGGGTTTTAAATAGAGGAAAAAGTAGGATTTTAGAGTCCTTCATGAAGTCTAATTGGAGTTTGAAATGTATTCCATCTGCTGTAGAAATTCTGGCCCTTGATCTAAGATCAAATAGTTTAAAAACCATCAAAATCCACTTCTTGATGCTCAATCAAAGCCTAGATTAATTCTGGACCATCGGATCATGTTCTGAAGGTCCTTGGATCATTGGATTGTGTTCTGAGCTACTGAGGAAGTTTTGGATCAATTGACTCTTGTTCCTATCCATTGGATTGCATCTTACAAGTGCTTGGAACCATCCAATCTTTCATTAGAGGCTTGAGGACCGTCGGATCATGCAACAAGGACCTGGGAAGAGTCTGAATCTAGTTGGTTGCTCTCCTGACCATTGGATCACGTGCATGATGGTGTCTCAACCATCAGATGGTGCAAAAGTACCTCAGCCCCACCTATTCGTTGTGGTAGACCGGTCCACTATTCTCATGGACTGGTGTGGACTGCATGAAAAATGTTGTCATGATGATGTCAAGTTGGGTTGGCAGGCTGGGTCAGTTCCACATGCACGTAGGCTATGGTCTATGGTGCGCTGGGGGCTGGGTTCAGTGCATGTGGGCTGGCCTATAGTGCACCGGGCCGAGCTGGCCTGTGGTGTGCTAGGCCAAGCTGGGCAGGGCTAGCCTGCATACCAATTTTTTTTTTCTTTTTGCTTCCGACTTTGTTTGTTCTCCATTTTAGCTCCAACTTGCGTTAAATTTGATTCTTTTTAACCTACAAATTGAGCTCCTTGCATTGATGAAGATCTTTTTTGCAAAATATAAATATAAATATTATTTTTTTAAATAAATATTAATTAATATAAATTTTAATGCTTTTTATTTATATATTTATGGTATTTATCAGAAGTCTTATGTGGAAAAGGATTAATCATGATTTTCTTATTCTTATGAGTAAAACTATAGAAGTTGGTTCAGCCATAAATCGTAACATTATTGTCAAATAGTCAAGACCAACTTAATATGATACTTCCGACTTTCATGAATAAAACATCGTACTAAATATGATCCTGATAAAAATGGAGCTAGATGGGAGCATAGTATCTAAGTTTGGTGAAAATAAAGAAGGAATCTATTCAAAATACAGGATAGGAGCTTAGATAATCTATAGGAGCTAAGCCCAATAGCTTTACCATATCGATGGAGATGGCATTGATATAGCTACCACTGTCAATGATTATCTTATAATTCTTTTTGCTAAATTTTATGACGGTATGAAAAATAAAGATCTTACGCCAGTCTTTACTTTTCTTAGTCTGTGCTAAAACACACTTAATAACTTCAAGCTTAAGGTCTGATTTGGGTGCAACATAACCTAGGATGTCCTCAGTACATTCAAACTGCTCGACTAAGTTTGGATCAGCTTCATAAACTTTCTTCTCAATATTTTTTAGGACTTCTTCCTCTAATTCTTCCAGGAATAAAGATTGGTTGGGGCATTATGCAGTAAAGTGACCGTAACCATGACACTTGAAGCAATTGAATCGAGAACTACTTTTCTTAGATAACTCTTCTATAATTTTTGTTTTCTTTATCTTCTTTTCTTATAATAAAATTTGTAGGTGGAGGTCCATTACTAGAAGCTTGATTAGTATTGGACCTCGATCCAGAAGGGATAACTTGGTTAGATTCAAGATGATGGATAGTCGAATACCTAGAAAATCTCTCAAAATTTAGGATAAGTTGATAAACTTATTCTAACATGGTTACCTCTCATAAAATGAGCTCATGCTTGATATTCTCTCATAATGCAGCTCTAAATCTAAACAAGATAATAACTCTATCTTTGATTACTCCACATCTCATGAGGTACTCATCAAATCTTGTGATGTACTCGGTGATTGATCTATTTTCTTGAGTAAGTCTCTGCCACTGATCTAAAAATCTTAATTGGTAGGAGGTGAAGAGGTACTTCTCTCAGAGTTTTTCCTTCATTTTATCCTAGATTTTTATTAGATCTTGTCTTCTCTGATTGAGAAGATGCTCAATACCTTTTTAATAAAGTTGAGCTTAATTACCTAGCCAACTTCATCTTAGCAAACCTAACTCTTTTTACTTCAGATATTTCGTACTATCTAAAGTAGTGATCTATGCTCGATTCTCAATCTAGGTACCTTCTCAGATCTAGACAACTATCAAAACTTAGGGTTTGATCTTCATATTCCTAAGGACATGCTCATTTTAGTTGAACTGGTTATGGTGCGGGCATGCTTCTATAAGTCGACCTAGGTCTAGGTTTGTAGTAGTCGAGGAGACTCAGGTTCAAATTTTCTTTGCCTAGCTTTTTCTAGTACTACTATTCTTTCACTCATGATTTTCATAAAATCTTCATGGCATCCAACTTTTAGTCAGAGCATTAATGATGGTTGCTTTATTAGGATCCATGTTGATACTAGATGGAAAAGTAGGATGTTGATATTGGGTATCTGATCTAGTGATCATGCAAGTCTAGGATACAAGAATATGATGCAATAAGAAAAATAAAAAAACTAAAAAGTAAATTATAAAATTTAAAATATGAAAATTTAACTTGTAGGAATTTAAATTACAAAATTTAAGTTAAAGTCCTAATCAATCTGGCTCTAATACCAAATTAATACAGAACAACTTTAAAAAAAAAGAAAATATCAAGCTTTCGTCCATTTATCAATAATAAATCAGGTCCGATCAGGGGCACATTATTTTCATAATAGATAATATAGTTGCCTATACTCTACTCAGGAGGCATGACTGATTAACATGGGACCAAAATGAGATTAATCTAAATGATGCAGATGAATGCCATTAAAGAGATCACTAAACAACTAGCGATAATAAAGTAAATAAACACGTAGTAGAAATTAAGCATACTCATGAGTAAATGTAAAAAAAAATATGAATGAAATAAAGGATAATAAGAAATTAAGTCCGTAAGAAAATCCAAAAAGATAAGAAAAATTTAGATCGTAGTAGTTAAAAAACTATCCTAATTAGGGCTCTTAATTTTTTAATCAAGCAGATCTATCAATAAAGAATTAGATCTTTACCAACTTTAGATCTAAAAAAAAATAAATAAAAATCAAAGATCAATTGAGAAGAAATAAAGATCCTTATCAATATTTGATCTGTAGAATAATGGATCACTCTTTCTCTCTCAACATGATAGATAAAAATCTTGAAGAAGACAGATCTTCTCTTAGTAGAATAGGCTTGCATAGGTAGATGGTGAAGATGAATCGGGGTCGTAGGAATACTAGATCTCAAGTAGATGAAGGTTAAAGGGATAGAAAAGAGAGTGAATCTCACATCCTCTCCTCGTGGGATGATTTTGGATCTCATACCCTCTCCCTCTCGGAGCAATTGACATAAGTATTTCTGGACTGGGTTTGTAAAGTCATTCATTCATTCATTGCCTCATTCATAAAAGATACAAGGATTTACATAGGAGCCTAGGTGTAATAATCCATTTAAAAAAAAAATAGAGAAGACTCCGTGAAGGAGTCTTCTTCTCGAACGACTTCTGATCGGAGTCGAAAATCCTCCACTGAAGAGGAGTGAAACTCCTCCCCTTTAGCCCTATTTAAAGGGAAGGGATCTTTCCTCTCCTTCTCATCAAGATTCAAGATCTAAACTGACAGGAATCATTAAAAATTCTATGCGAGGATCTTTTATCGTGTTTATCAAAAATCGTAGTCATGCACAGTCTAGAAAGCTAAGTAAGACTTTAAAATTTTTTAGATTGATCTTTTCTCTAGTTTTCTTAAACTTGAAAGCCTCGATTTCAGCTCGATAATCTCCAAAAAATTTAGATAAAAGGTTCCCCTATTTTTCTATGGCTAATCTTGGTTTTTTAATTTTTGCCACCTGTTGCCATCGTCGGTCATCAGACTTGGCCAGCTGTTGCCGTCATGGCCTTCTCCTTTGGCCATGGCTATTGCTGGCAGAGAGGAAGACCTCCCTTACCTCAAGAATGAGGGGACAAAAGTCCCTTATTTCATTAAGAAAGGAGAGGATGCAAGTCTTCTGTTTTGCCATGGAAGAAGAAGAAAGAAAGAAAAAAAGAAAAAAGAAAAAGGGAAGAAAGAAAAAAAATAGAGAGAGAGAAAAATCTCTCTTCCCTCCCTATCCCTTCTTTTGGCTTGTGCTTCCCACTTTCTTTCTTTAGAAAGATTTTACTTTCTCTCTCTACTTTCTTTCTCTAAAATTTTTTCTTACTAGATTGATTTTTTCCTTTCATTGATATCTCTATAGATGTCTTCTAAACTAGTGGATGGTCCACATATCTAGGTAACCCAGATTAATTGGTTGATCCTAATAGAGGTCCTAAACTATGATGTTTAGGTATTTGTCTATAATTTCTCTATATATAATTTTTATGTTTAACCTTGATCATGTAGAAGTGTGATTGTCCACATAAGGTGTCAAGTAGAACACTTCGCTTTCAAATTCGTAGATCCAGAGAATCATCAATTACCATGCTTAGTCAATAACCGATAGAGGTAAGAGTTTTTGTACCTAAACATCATTATATATGTTATTTTTACTATTAGATTTGTATTATTGGTTTTGCATGATTGGATTTGTTTTGATATATTTGTTATGTTTGAAATATTATTGTTTCTTGTACGTCTTCCAGCATGAGTATATTATATGTTGATTACATTTATATATAATAATGATTGATGGTATGATTATATGGATATGATATACTTATTTTGATCATACTATAAACTAAAATTGAAATGATGAAATCAATATGTAATAATCAGAGAAAAATGATATGATTTGGACTAGCCTCGTCATATGGAATAGCCTACATGGGCTTACGCATAGAAATATAATCCAAGAAAGATAATGAGAAATATGATCCGAGAAAGATTATGAAAATTTGATACAAGAAAGATCATAGAAATTTGATCCGAATAAAAGATCGTTACATGATCTTGATTAGTCCAAAGCCGAAGGTTAAAGGGTTAATAAACTGGAATTATGAAAAAAGAAAACAAATATTAAATCCAGAGAGATTATTGTTGAATAAAAGACCTTACTTGATGGCATGTGATGATCTATTTTTTGACCATGTGCTTGATGCATGTTTGTGCCAGTGCTTTATGCTGGTCATTATTTTCAAATTATAATATTATATTGATGTGTTGCATGAAGATTCTTACTGGGCTGCAAGGCTCATCTCCCTTCCATTTTTCTTTTTCTTTCTTAGAGTTGCAGGATGATTAAGATTGGCTATGGTTTAGGTTCGTAGGTGAGCAGATAAATAGATAGAGTATCATTGACTTCTAATTGAATGATCAAAAGAATTTATTGGTATTTGTGCAAGTTTTATCAGTTGAAATGGAATTAGATTATTTTTATGAATTTTGAGGTTGTATCAAATTTTTAAGGCCTTATATATTCTTTAGGGTACTCTTATCCTAAGAAGTGTATGGCCATCACGTATCTGATCCAGGTACTAGATTTAGGGCATAATAGAATGGTATCAAAGTTTATGTTTTAAATCATTAGGAACTATGAGTTAAAGGATATTTGAGTATAAAATTATGATTACTAAGGATGTGATAGAATAATATTTGAACTTAACATTATGATCAGTAGGGATATGATAGACATAGCAAACATGATTCAAAGTTTGGATTTCAAATCAATAGAAATTATGATGAAATTTATGCATAGGAGGCATATGATAATAGAATTGATGAGTTATCTCTTAGATTTTAATAAGTAGGGTTTGACCTAAGTATGAGATATTTTGACCATGGAATAAAGTGTGATATATTGATATATTGTGTGGAATATATTTGTTCAATTATTATTTAGATGATTTGAAATTCTAAACTTGATATGGATAAAAATCATAATGGCTTTTCTAATTCTTGATGTTAATTATTTGATCATTATAATTTTAAAAGTTATTTAAGGTATGGCTATAAAAAGATTTCATTATATGAGTGAAGATGAAAAATATATTTTTATTGGTAGATTGGATTTTATTGTGAGAGCACGACATAAAGAATATTGAAATTTATGGTTATATCACTAGCTTGGAACTGCGATAGTGGTTATACATAGGATTTGGATGGATAATTTATGTCTTAAATTATAATTTAAGAAATTGATAAATTTATGATTTGATTAGTTCAGAAATAATTTTTTTAATAAAAAAAATTAAGATATTTGGTGGATTAGATCAGAGTGCGCATTGAAAGCATGATGGTTTAAATCATTTAAAATTAATTGAAAAGATTAGTTTTAATTTGGAGAGCATTATGATAGAGGATTCAAATTTCTTTTCTCAGCAAGAGGTAGGGGATCAAGGATGGGATAAAAATTTGATTGATCTAAAGTTATCGACTTTACAATATGCTAATTTCAACGATAAAATTATTTTAAGGGAGGGAGAATATAGTAATCCATTTTTTAAAAAAAAAATAGAGAAGACTTCGTGAAGGAGTCTTCTTCCCGAACGACTCCCGATCGAAGTCAGAAATTTTTAGTCCTATTTAAAGGGATGGGATCTTTCCTCTCCTTCTCATCAAGATTCGAGACCCAACCTACATCGACGGGAATCATCAAAAATTCTGCACAAGGATCTTTCATCATGTTCATCGAAAATCATAATCTTGCATCGTCGAAAAAGCTAGGTAAGATTTTAAGATTTTTGTTGCCCAATTATGTAACCCAAGAGGAGGTGAATTGGATTTTTTTAAAAAATTTAAACTTAAAAATAGAATTACAAGATGTGCTATTTATATTTTAAGTGAAGTGAGGTGAGTTAGGCAAATAAGATACAAGGGCTTAAATTTAAAAAGACGAAGAAGTAAATACAATGGAGCAAGTAAGGAGAAGAAGAGAGAATGACACAAACAAGATAATTAATAGTGGTTCGATGCCAATCTTGCACCTACATCCACTCCCTAAGCTTCTTCTTGAAAATTTCAATCTACTATTCATATTCAATCGAATACAACATCGGATGCCCTGACCCTAGCTATCCCAAGTTGGACACTTATTTTCTAGGTACAATCCAGTCCTTAAACAATCCGATTTAAGGTTTGGATCAACCTTCCCAAGCTTTAAAAATTTTCAAAAGCTTGAGCCCCAAAATAGAACAGAAATAAATATGAAATACAGATTTAGCATAGTTAGCTCTTTAATGAGCACAATAAAATAATAAAAACTTTTACACAAACTAGAGGAAGCTTTTAAGAATTCTCTCAAAGATATTGAAGAATGCACGTTGGAGAAGTGGTTGAGCTTGAAATCAATGCTTTTCTTATCTAGGGCTAAGTTTTCTTTGATCTGAATATTTTCTTGACTTTCTTGATGATTTTCTTCCTTTTTGAATGCTTTTAAACCCTCATTCAATGCTGGGAGATGAGTAGTAGCTGCTTCTAGCTATTGGAGATGATTTGGATAGCATTAAATGAGCCAACGGGAGAAGAAAATGAGTTGTTACAGTATTTTTCATTATAGGGGGTGACCCATGGGTTGTCCTCAGGAAAAGGATCACCCCATGGGATGCCCTTCTGCAACAAGCGAGGAAAAATAGGGTTCTATATTTTTGTGCAGTTTCTTTAAGAGACGCCCCATGGGTCACCTCTTTTTCTATGGAGCATCCTAGAGGTCGTTCCTTTTAGCATGCTAGTTTAGAAATAGCATGCCGGTCCTGCATGCCATTGTGCCAAAGAAAAAGGATTGATTTAGGGATCGTCCTCTTTTTTTTAAAATGCTATATCTTCACTTTTAAGCATCCAAATAATTTGAGAATGCCTCCAAATGAGTCGTCATCATCTTGGAAGTTCTTGAGGCTTCCAAAAAACTTTAGTTTTGCTCTCAATTAAAGTAAATTTTAATTTTGACTATTTTCAACTAAATTTTGTAATATAAATTTCTTGAAACTTCTGAAAAGACTTTTAAAAGGGATCTCCAAGAATAGAAATCATTAGTAACTCTCTCAATTATTTTATGCTCATCAAAATCAATCCTAGGGGCAATAATTTTTAGATTGATCTTGTCTCTAATTTTCTCAAACTTCAAAGCCTTGATTTTAGCTCGATAATCTCTAAAAAATTTAGATAAAAGGTTTTTCTATTTTTCTATGTCTAATCTTAGATTTTTTTCCACCACCTGTTGCCGTCGTCGGTCATCAAACCCGGCCAGCTGTTGCCACCATGGCCTTCACCTCTAGCCATGGCTATTGTTGACAGGGAGGGGGATCTTCCTTGGCTTGGAAATGAGGGGACAAAGAGTCCCCTATTCTGTTAAGAAAAGAGAGAATGCAAGTCTTGTATTTTGCCGTGGAAGAAGAAGAAAGAAAGAAAGAAAAGAAAAAAGAAAAGAAAAAGAGAGAGAGAGAGAGTGAGAGAGAGAGAGAGAGAAAATTCTCTCTTTTTCCTCTCTCTACCTTCTTTTGGCTTGTGCTTCTCACTTTTTTCTCTAGAAGATTTTATTTTCTCTCTCTATTTTCTCTCTCTAGAATTTTCTCATAATAGATTGATTTCCTCCCTTCATTGATCTCTCTCTAGATATGTTTTATTAACTAGTGGGTAGTCCACAAACCTAGGTAACCCAGATTAATTAGTTGACGCTAAGAGGGGTCCTAGACTAAAATGTTTAGGTGTTTATCTATAATTTTTCTACATAGGATTTTTATGTTTAACCTTGATCATATAGAGATATGATTGTCCACATAAGGTATCAAGTAGAATATTTTGCTTCTGAATTTGTAGATCCAGAGGATCATCAATTACTGTGCTGAGTCAATGATCGATAGAGGTAAGAATTTCTGTATATAATCACTATTATATATGTTATTTTTACTATTGGATTTGCATTGTTAGTTTTGCACAGTTGGATTTATTTTGATGGATTTGTTATATTTAAAATATTATTGTTTCTTGTATGTCTTCTAGTATAAGTATATTATATGTTGATTATATTTATGTATAACAATGATTGATGGTATGATTATATGGATATGATATACTTGTCTTGATCATACTATAAACTAAAATTGATATGATAAAATCAACATATAATAATCAGAGAGGAATAATATGGTTTCGACTAGCCTCGTCAAATGAAATAGCCTAGCCTGCATGGGTTTACGTATGGAAATATGATCCGAGCAAGATCATGAGAAATATGATCTAAGAAAGATCATAAATATTTGATCCAAAAAAGATCATGAGAAATATGATTTGAGAAAGATCATGAAAATTTGATCTGAGGAAGATCATAGAAATTTTATTCGAATAAAAGATCGTCGCATGATCTTGATTAGTCCAAAGTCGAAGGTTAAAGGATTAATAAATTAGAATTATGAAAAGAAAAAATAAATGTTAAGTCTAGAGAAATTATTATTAAATAAAAGATTTTACTTGATGATCTATTTCTTGATCATGTACTCGATGCATGTTTGTGCCAGTGCTTTATGCTTATTATTATTTTTAAATTATAATATTATATTGATGTATTGTATGAAGATTCTTACTAAGCTGTAAGGCTCATTCTCCCTCCATTCATTTTTTCTTTTTTAGAGTTGCAGGATGATCAAGACTGGCTATGGTTTGGGTTCGCAGGTGAGCAAATGAATAGATAGAGCGTCATTGATTTTTGATCAGATGATCGAAAGAATTTATTGGTATTTATGCAAGTTTTGTTAGTTAAAATGGAATTAGATTATTTTTATAAATTTTGAGATTATGCTAGATTTTTAAGGCCTTGTATATTCTTTAGGATACTCTTGCTCTAAGGAGTGTACGGTCATCATGTATCCGACCTAGGTGGTGGATTCAAGGCATGACACTAGTGATCCTATTTCTTAGAAATCCCCTATCCTTTATGAGGAAGAAATCAGTCCTCCTAACAAAAAATGTAAAACATTATGTCTAGCTCCAAACAAATTAATATATCATATCTATCTTTTATGGAATCATGGGAATGCAATCAGTCCTCCAACAAAATAAGTAAGAAATCAAGAACTTTTAAGAAATTCCATAAAAAAAAAGAATTCCATGTGGGTACTTAATGCTTGGCACAACTTGGCATGACGATCCTTGGGTATGGCACATGCTGGCATGTGTATTTCTTCCCTGGGCATGTAGAAAGTGATGGCTCCAAAGGTGATGTAGTCCAAGCTTGCTTTTTTATGATAGTCACTTTTCAAATAAGGCTCTAATCCAATACAAACTCAAGTATATATGATCCTATCGACCCAAAACTAAATACATCAAAATTACTATTTGACTAAATCATAAAAACTGGAATCAAATAACTGAAGTAGAGTTAATCTGATGTGACTTCTTCGATCCAAATCGAATCAAAATCTTGTCACCGACTTCTGATGGCTCTAGTGTCCGCACCACTAGCTGGACACCTCCTACGGCAATGACCCCCCATGGCAGCATAACCCGGTTGCTCTAGCCCTTAACAATCTGAACATGACATAATCCAACGATGGTGGCTGGCCCGATGAAGGAAACAAAAAAATGAAAAGAAATAAAGAAAGAAAATATCAATAGGGCATCAAATTTTTCAGCTATTCTAGCAACTCGCTAGCTGAATCAAGTTAGAAACAATGGCCCAAAACCACAAAGAAGAGAGGAAGAACTAAGGCCATTACCTCGACTCCATCAAGGTCTTGTAGTCGAATCTGATGGTGGAATCCCATTGAAATCTTCATGGAAAAGGCTCAAAATCAATGGTCCTAAGGATGGTAATCGATGGAACTCAAGTATAGAATGCTAGATAGGGGGTGAAGACTGATTTTTATAGCCAAAATCTATGGTCTATCAAGAAAAATTGGAGTTCTATGACCCAACTTCCATCAAAATTGGAAGAGGAGGTGGACTCCCATCGAGAGTCTTCTTCCACCCCATGTGCCAAGCACGTGTGGTTCTCTTTTTCTTTTCTTTTTTATTTTTTTATACCCTTGCTTTGATATCCCTGCTGGAAGGTTAGCCTTTCCTAATCTTTTGGGCGGGGTCATTAATTACACGAACCATAAGAATTATGAGAGATATTGGAATGGTAACTTGAGAGGAAAAGGTTGGCCCATTGCCGCTACTTTAGTCATCGTGGCCATTGATGATGAACGCAAACTATGTGGTGAAGTTGGCAAGCGTGTCTAAAGTTGAGTCCTAGATAGCAACTTGTTTAGAAGATGCAGACCTAACTGGTGCTTTCTCGAGTGGAAGCATTGAGCTGGTTCTTGGTAAGGTGGATGGTACCATTAAAGAAGGCATTGCTTTGGTAGATAATCCCTTGAGTATTCTCATTACAATTGAAAAGGTTGAAGGAGAGCGGGTTTGGAATGGGGATTATGATGCACGAGAAGCAAAAAAGGGGCAGCAAGAGATAGAGATAGAGTTGCAAAGAGCTATGCTCTCCAAGGTACTTGGTTGATGGCTGAATCGAAAGGCAAGAGAACTGATGCTTATATAGAGTTTTAGCTGAGGAACCGTCATTAGAAAAGAATTGAAAAAGACATGATAGCATACGACTTGGCAAATCACATCACATATTGGTCCACATTAGCTTTTAACCACTCGCAAAGGAAGCCTACAAAACTGGACCCACATATTCATAGATGAGCGAGGAGGATTTCGTTAAATTATAGGCGATCATCAACACCAAAGCATTCTCATATGATTTACGACTAACTAGTGTTGTTACATCCTAATTAATCTACTCCATTTCATAACTTTCTCCAATTAGTAGCAAGTCCAGTTTATCAAATTCTCTAACACTATAAGTAAATTGAGGTTAAGAGGATGGGTAGATGCGGCTTCCTGGGTAGCTTCATGCGCAACTCGCCGGACAATGCATTTTTACACATCAAGATAATGGCCAACTTGCTTGTGACAATGTGAAGTGATATACTATTTTAGTTGAGACAAGATTATTCCAATTTGTGACCTTCAAGTTGTCCTAGATTTTGATAATAATGAAGTGGAGAATTGTTGAGTTAGCTGTAAGTGCAGAACATCTCAAAATTGCAAAACTCGAAAGAATAGAGGTCGGAATAGAATCAGGTATCCCTTGGTGAGCTAAATGATCTCACAGCTAGATAATCCAAAATTATTAGATATATGTGCCCTAGAAGCCAGAATTGGCTAACACTTGTAATACACTTCTAGGGATAAAATTATAATTTTGACTATAATCAATAAAGTGGATTATTTTCTATTACATATGTGTATTTAGTGTCTGTGATACATCCTTTGAGTTAATGGTAATGATAATTCATATTTTTAAGAGTTGAAAATTTAAGACATGAATAATCATTATTAACTCATAAAATGCTTCCGACCATAGGATCATCACGAGGATGGTGATTGATCCGAAAGGTTGGTGTACAATCGCTTTTCTTTAGTAGATGAGTTTTGAGTCTACGATGTGGAGACACCAGAGTGAGAGTATAGATACTCGTTAGAGAATGAGGGCACTGAGCGTCACTACCTCAAGTAGTCATTAGGAAGTCTACCTTCTCATTAATGACTGACTCAATGCTGTAGTGGTGTGTCTAGTTCTTTGACCTGAGGTACATCGACAGTTCACCTTGAGGATGTTATAGTTTGACTACACCATTACTCGATTTTCTAGCCATTCGAAATTCTGAGGCGTATGTTGGCTATAGCATATTCATTGTAGAAACTGGATTGCATCAAGATGGAATCTATTTATCTCGGTGGTAGAGGAGTAGCCCTATGATGATCATGAGAATCAAGTCCAAAAGCCCATGGCCATGGCAGAGTAAAATAATAGAAAGTTTCTATTTAGATTTTCACATTGGACTTGAATTGAATGATTACATTATATGATAGAAACTAGGGTTTGACGAGTTCACCTTAACCCTAATCTGATCGGAGCTCAAGATAGAAGAACTTAATCACACAGGTAGTTGCACCAAGAGGTTTGCATTTAGCTTTGATGGGTTGCCACCATATACTGCTAGGTGTCACTGGTGGATTTTGGGAGCAATTAGAATGATTTAGATGATCGATCATTCTAGCTATTCAAATCAAAAGAGTTCTGATCCATCGAAAGGAGTTTTGATGATGTCGATGATAGAGATCATGACATATCCCATTACCATATAGAACTGAATCTAACTGGATCATACAAACAAGGGTTTGAATCTAGTGATCATCAATTGAACTGATCCAGTTCAATTGATCTGAATGAGATTCAATTAGGTTCAAGAAAATCATGCTAGCACTCGATTGAACCTAACGTTCTTCTTTTACTATCATAAATAGTTCTCTTATCTGAGCCAAAGGAGTTTGTACTCGATCAGAGGCTTTCACTTTGTCTGATTGAAATCTATCTAGGTTAGAAAAGGATTGTCTTATTTTGTAAGACAATATCTGCCATTTTTGGTCACTTGCCATTTCTTATCCTTTGACTTTGGTCAAAAGTTGACCTTTGACTGGTCAAATATTGACCATTGATACTTTGACTTCTGTCCACGTGTCATGCACCTATTGGAGAGCTGGTGGGGGCTTGTCCCCCTATCAAAACCTAGCAAGGAGGAGGGTGCATGCCATCTTGGCGTGTGCCCAAGCAGGAGGCGCCCAGGAGTCCCTGTTGGACAGGGACTCCATCTCCTTTTTGGATTCCAAATAGACTCCTCCTAAGAATCAAGTTTGACTGATCTTAAATGCCATCTAAGGAGGAATCCAAGGGACTCTATTCCCACCAATCAGATTTAGATCTAATTTCATAAAGAGTTGTGATTAGTTGGGAAGAAGAAGAGTTGGATCACGCATAGTCTATAAATAAGACCCTGCGTCCAACTCAAAGAGAGAACACAATTCCCACACCCCAAGGCTGGCTCTCTCCTCCTCTTTCAGGCTAAGCCCATCTTCTCCCTCTCCTCTCTACGTCCAAAGTAGTTTGGGATCTTAGTTGATGCAATCCAGATAAGAGAAAGATGACAGAAAGCTAAAAAGCTGCGCTACTGTAAAGAACAACTGCTGATCTTCGAAAGATGTTTTGAAGATCCTCCAAATTAGATTCAAATTTAATTTTTGGAGAAGTGATAGAGAAGAAGAGGATCTTCAGATCCAGCCTAAGCAGATATCGATAGAGGTCAGGCACTTGCGTGGCTAGATCCAGAACCTTTCACTACTTACAGGATCATCAATGGGTAATAGGATTATCCTACTTTAAGATAAATTAAATTTGATTTAATTTATCTATATTTTATTTTAATTATTAAAATAATAAGAATCAGATCTAAAATATTTTAGATCTAATTTGGATCAAAGAAATTTTTTTTTGAAATATATCTTTTGATCCGATCAGATCTGAACGAACCTAGTCTGAAAAATCAGAATTTTCCTTCACTAGTGTCCACACCAATTTTCTCAAGATAGAGAGAACTCGATCCTATTAAGTAGGGATTGATTTCGCTTTGGTGATGCTCAAGCAAATCAGGATTAGTATGTTGCAGCTCTTTTAGAGTGATCTAGGCATCTTTGAACTTTGGTAGACCTTGCCACCTGACTAAATACTGCTGATAGCCTCGACTCTAGATGGAAATGATATGCTCTTCCAAAATTCTCTCAATCTGATCATGCTTTACTAATATTTTGGTTGGTGCATACGTAGAAATAGACTCACTCTCAAAGATTAGTTCAGGCTAAAATGGTTCACTAGGTATCCGAGTTGGCTCTTTATAGGTGATGAGATCTACAATGTTAAAAGTAAAGCTGATCCCAAAATTAAAAGATAGGTCCGTAATATATGCATTCAATCCAATCTTCTTTAAGATCTTAAACAGACCTACTCCTTGGGCATGTAACTTCTTCACAGTTCCTGATGGAAATCATTCAGGCCTCGTTCAAACCATCACATAGTCTCCTTCTGCAAACTCTTAGGCATGTCAATGAGAACCTATATTCTATTTATAAACTTTATTACTAATGCTAATTTTTTTATCGATCTCTTTATGTAGACTCTTGACATACTATGCAAATGATTCTACAGATTCGAAAATCCTAGCATGCATGGATAGTAGGATGAGGTCTATTGATTTTCTAGACTGATATCCATAAACTACTTCAAAAGGACTCATGCCAATAGACTTATTAACAAAGCTATTATATGCAAATTTAGCTTGAGACAGTAAAAGATCTCAGTTACCCATATGCTCTCCAATCAAGCAATGCAACAGACTTCCAAAACTCCTATTGACCACTTTAGTCTGACCATTTATTTATGAGTGAAAGGCAAAAAAAATTTTAGTTTTATGCCTATAAGGTGCAATAGGATATTTCAAAAGTAGCTCATGAATCTAACATCCCTATCAAATATAATGGTTTTGGGCAATCCATGCAATTTAATAATTTTATCAAAGTATATCCTTGTAACTTTCGATGCATCGGACGTTTGGCAATAGGGCAAAAAATTGATCATTTTTGAAAATCTATCTACAACCACTAGAACAAAATCATGCTTCCTAACTATCTTAGGTAACCCTAAAATAAAATTCATGCTAATGTCTTACCAAAGATAGTCTGGTATAGGCAAAGGTATATATAGGTCGGTGTTCTATTTTTTCTATTTGGCCACGGCACACGTTCTACACTGGACAATAATTTGGGCGACATCTCTTTTCATGCTTGGTCAAAAGAACTGAAGATCTACCAGCTCTATGATTTATTCGTACCAAAGTGTCCAGCTAATTCCAAACTAGAAAATCTCTTAAAGATGTACGGGGGATACATAGCCTTGCTCCTTTAAATAAGTAACCTTCCTGAAGGGTGTATTCACTATATTCTCTAGATGATCCTTTTCATAAAGTGGTAAGTATGCTGTCAAAATCTAGACACTTCTTATAATCTTCTTTAATCTTATCAAAGCCAACAACCTCTATACTAATGGTGGATAGCAAGGTGTGATGATGACTCAAGACATCAGCAGCATGATTTTTTGTACCTACACAGTATTTCCAAATAAAAGTATAGGCTTGCAAAAACTTGACCCACCTATCGTTTCTATGATTTAGTTTTTTTTGAAAATTTAGGAATCAGAGGACCTCATAGTTTAAGTATAAAATAAATTCTTATGATAATAGGTAATGTCTCCAATACCTTAGGGCTTAGACTATCGTATAAAACTTTTTTATCATAGGTAGAATACCTGAGTTTAGACTCATTAAGTTTCTTGCTAAAGTATGCTACCACATGATTTTCTTGACTAAGGATACTACCAATCCCAACTCCTGATGCATCACATCTTCAAAAATCTTGAAAAAGTTAGGTAGACATAAGACTAGGGCATGGGTCATTTTATCCTTAATATCTAGGAAGGCTCTATTGGCTGCTTTAGTCCATTTAAAATCTTTCTTTCTAATGCAGTTAGTGATAGGAGTAACTATGATACTAAATCCTTTTATGAACCTACAGTAAAATATTGCTAATCCATGAAAATTTCGTACATCATGCACACTCTTGGGTACCAGCCACTTAACTTTTGCTCTAATCTTTTCAAGGTCAACAGACACGCCATCAGGGATAACAATAAAATCTAAGAAGATGACATAGTCTGTCATGAAAGCATACTTCTTTTGGTTAGTATACATGCTTTCTATTCTAAGAACTTAGAACACTTTTCGGAGATGGTCTAGATGGTCCTTTCTAGTTCAACTATAGATCAAAATATTATTCAAATACATGCATGACTATAAATACTCCTATAAATGATTATGGTACTTAAATCATCAATCTCATAAAAGTACTAGCTAGGGGCATTGGATAACCCAAATAGCATCACCATCCACTCATATAAGCCATCTTTTGTCTTAAAAGCAGTTTTTCACTCATCTTTCGATCTAATTTTTACTTGATGGTAACCACTCTTGAGATTAATCTTAGAGAAAATAGTAGCTCTAGCCATTATATCTAACATATCATCTAACCTAGGGATGGAAAAATGGTACTAAATGATGATCTTGTTTATAACATAGCTATTTATGCACATCCTTTGTGTACCATCCTTCTTTTGAGTCAATAGTTCAGAAACCATGCAAGAACTTAAACTCTCTCTCACGAACCTCTTTCTCATCAGCTCTCTAACTTGCCTTTGCAGCTCAACATGCTCGGTAGGATTTAACCTATAATGGAGCAAATTAGGTATGATAGATTTAGGTACCAAATCAATGGCATACTGAATATTTTTCATGGATGATAAGTGATCTAGGAGATCCTCAGAAAAAGACATCATAAAATTTACTAAGAAGGCTAACTACTTTCTTAGAATGATCTATCTTAAGATCCTCATGAACTTTTCTTGCAGCAAGCATCCAAACTGGTGATCCTTTATTCATGGTCGTCTCTAATTTCTTAGCACCTATCAGATTGAGGCTTTTCTTTTTGATATTTTCTTTTGCTCCATCTCCTATCTTTTTATTGGTAGCTAATACTCATCATTATAGCACCAAAGATAGTTTTAAACCCGATCCTACTATTAGTTAGAATAGCAGTGAGTCAGGTATTGATTTTCTCAAAAATTAGAGGTTAAGTTACGTTCAATTTTAATTAAAAATAAGATTTTAATTTAATTTTTAAAATAAAATTTTAAAAAAATTAATTAAAAAAATTAATTTAGATTTAACAAATTAAACTAAAAAAATAAATATTAATTAACTTGGATTTAAGAATTAATTAAAGATATTCTAAAATTTTCAATCCATCTTTAGCATGGTTTTGATAATTTCTTTTAATACAAAAATTTAAATTTTAAAAATATAGTTATGATTATAATTTATGTTCTTAGAGTGAATCGTATCTTCTAATCACAATCCATTTCAATAGAATCATAAGCTATTCAATACTTAATTTTTAAAAAATTATAACATGACTTTTAATGATTTTTTCTAAAATAAACTATTAAATTGAGTATGAATTGTATCTTTCAATCACAATCCATCCCAATAAATATAGTCTATCTAGATCTTAATCAATAACGACCATATCACAAAATCAATATCTCATGCATAAAAATTAATTTTATTAAAAACTAGGCAAAATAACATGTTGTATAAAAAAAACTATAAAAGATAAAGAAAAAAATACAATCCATACTAAAAGACTTTATCTACTTTTTCAGAATTCAGTCCTTCAGCCGTTCATGGTTAAGGAACTGCTCACTTTCGGCATCTTCAAACTCCTTGGATGAAAAGGTAGAAGAAAAAGAAAAGAAAAAGAAAGAAGAAATGAGAGAAAGAGAGGCTTGGAGAACCTAAGAGAGGGAGAGAAGATCTATGAGCTAAGAGGACCTAGAAGAGGCCTGGGAGGCTGCCCTCCTCAAACTATGGCATGATGGGGGTTTTAAATAGAGGAAAAAGTAGGATTTTAGAGTCCTTCATGAAGTCTAATTGGAGTTTGAAATGTATTCCATCTGCTGTAGAATTTTTGGCCCTTGATCTGAGATCAAATAGTTTAAAAACCATCAAAATCCACTTCTTGATGCTCAATCAAAGCCTAGATTAATTCTGGACCATCGGATCATGTTCTGAAGGTCCTTGGATCATTGGATTGTGCTCTGAGCTACTGAAGAAGTTTTGGATCAACTGACTCTTGTTCCTATCCATTGGATTGCATCTTACAAGTGCTTGGAACCATCCAATCTTTCATTAGAGGCTTGAGGACCATCGGATCATGCAACAAGGACCTAGGAAGAGTCTGAATCTAGTTGGTTGCTCTCCCGACCGTTGGATCACGTGCATGATGGTGTCTCAACCATCGGATGGTGCAAAAGTACCTCAACCCCATCTGTGCACTGTGGTAGACCGGTCCACTATTCTCATTGACTGGTGTGGACTGCATGAAAAATGTTGTCATGATGATGTCAAGTTGGGTTGGCAGGCTGGGTCGGTCCCACATGCACGCAGGCTATGGTCTATGGTGCGCTGGGGGCTGGGCTCAGTGCATGTGGGCTGGCCTGTGGTGCGCCGTGCCGAGCTGGCCTGTGGTGTGCTAGGCCAAGCTGAGCAGGGCTAGCCTGCATACTGACTTTTTCTTTTCTTTTTGCTTTCGACTTTGTTTGTTCTCCATTTTAGCTCCAACTTGCGTCAAATTCGATTCTTTTTAACCTACAAATTGAGCTCTTTGCATTGATGAGAATCTTTTTTACAAAATATAAATAAAAATATTGTTTTTTTTAAATAAATATTAATTAATATAAATTTTAATGCTTTTTATTTATATATTTATGGTATTTATCAGAAGTCTTAGGTGGGAAAGGATTAATCCTGATTTTCTTATTCTTATGAGTAAAACTATAGAAGTTGGTTCAGTCATAAATTGTAACATTATTGTCAAATAGTCAAGACTAACCTAATATGATACTTCCGACTTTCATGAATAAAACATCGTACTAAATATGATCCTGATAAAAATGGAGCTAGATGGGAGCATGGTATCTAAGTTTGATGAAAATAGAGAAGGAATCTATTCAAAATATAGGATAGGAGCTTAGATGATCTATAGGAGCTAAGCCCAATAGCTTTACCATATCGATGGAGATGACATTGATATAGCTACCACTATCAATGATCATCTTATAATTCTTTTTGCTAAATTTTATGAAGGTATGAAAAATAAAGATCTTACGCCAGTCTTCACTTTTCTTAGTCTATGCTAAAACACACCCAATAACTTTAAGCTTAAGGTTTGATTTGGGTGCAACATAACCTAGGATGTCCTCAGTACATTCAAACTGCTCGACTAAGTTTGGGTTAGCTTCATAAACCTTCTTCTCAATACTTTTTAGGATTTCTTCCTCTAATTCCTCCACGAATAAAGATTGGTTGGGGCATTATGCAGTAAAGTAACTGTAACCATGACACTTGAAGCAATCGAATTGAGAACTACTTTTCTTAGATAACTCTCCTATATTTTTTTTTTTCTTTATCTTCTTTTCTTACAATAGGATTTGTAGGTGAAGGTCCATTACTAGAAGCCTGATTAGTATTGGATCTCGATCCAGAAGGGATAACTTGGTTAGATTCAAGATGATGGATAGTCGAATACCTAGAAAATCTCTCAAAATTTAGGACAAGTTGATAAACTTGTTCAAATATGGTTACCTCTCATAAAAAGAGCTCATGCTTGATATTTTCTCATAATCCAGCTCTAAATCTAGACAAGATAACAACTTTATTTTTGATTACTCCACATCTCATGAGGTACTCATCAAATCTTATGATATACTCGGTGACTGATCTATTTTTTTGAGCAAGTCTCTGCCACTGATCTAAAAATCTTTGTTGGTAGGAGGTGAAGAGGTACTTCTCTCGGAGTTTTTCCTTCATTTTATCCTAAATTTTTATTAGATCTTATCTTCTCTGGTTGAGAAGATGCTCAATACTTTTTTAATAAAGTTGAGCTTAATTACCTAGCCAACTTCATCTGAGCAAACCTAACTCTTCTTACTTCAAATATTTCATACTATCTAAAGTAGTGATCTATGCTCGATTCTTAATCTAGATACCCTCTCAGATCTAGACAACTATCAAAACTTAGGGTTTGATCTTCATATTCCTAAGGACATGCTCATTTTAGTTGAACTGGTTATGGTGCGGGCATGCTTCTATAAGTCGACCTAGGTCTAGGTTTATACCTCTCTATCCTATAAGTAGTTGAGGAGACTCAGGTTCAAATTTTCTTTGCCTAGCTTTTTCTAGTACTACTATTCTTTCACTCATAGTTTTCATAAAATCTTCTTGGCATCCAACTTTTAGTCAGAGCATTAATGATGGATGCTTTATTAGGATCCATGTTGATACTGGATAGAAAAGTAGGACGTTGATACTGGGTATCTGATCTAGTGATCATGCAAGTCTAGGATACAAGAATAAGATGCAGTAAGAAAAATAAAAATACTGAAAAGTAAATTATAAAATTTAAAATATGAAAATTTAACTTATAGGAATTTAAATTACAAAATTTAAGTTAAAGTCCTAATCAATCCGGCTCTAATACCAAATTAATACAGAATAACTTAAAAAAAAAAAAGAAAATGTCAAGCTTTCTTCCACTCAATAATAAATCATGTCCGATCAGGGGCACATTATTTTCATGATAGATAATATAGTTGTCTATACTCTGCTCAGGAGGCATGACTGATTAACACGGGACTAAAATAAAATTAATCTAAATAATGCAGATGAATGCCATTATAAAAATCACTAAATAACTAGCAATAATAAAGTAAATAAACACATAGCAGAAATTAAATATGCTCATGAGTAAATGTAAAAAAAAATATGAATGAAATGAAGGATGGTAAGAAATTAAGCCCGTAAGAAAATTCAAAAAGATAAGAAAAATTCAGATCATAGTAGTTAAAAAACTATCCTAATTAAGGCTCTTAATTTTTTAATCAAGCAGATCTATCAATAAAGAATTAGGTCTTTACCAACTTTAGATCTGAAAAAAAATAAATAAAAATCAAAGATCAATTGAGAAGAAATAAAGATTCTTGTCAACGTTTGATCTATAGAATAATGGATCACTCTTTCTCTCTCAACATGATAGAAAAAAATCTTGAAGAAGATAGATCTTCTCTTAGTAGAATAGGCTTGCATAGGTAGATGGTGAAGATGAATCGGGATTGTAGGAATACTAGATCTCAAGTAAATGAAGGTTAAAGGGATAGAAAAGAGAGTGAACCTCACATCCTCTCCTCATGGGATGATTTTGGATCTCATACCCTCTCCCTCTCGGAGCAATTGACATAAGTATTTCTGAGCTGGGTTTGTAAAGTCATTCATTCATTTATTGCCTCATTCATAAAAGATACAAGGGTTTACATAGGACCCTAGATGTAATAATCCATTTAAGAAAAAAACAGAGAAGACTCCGTGAAGGAGTCTTCTTCTCAAACGACTTCTGATTGGAGTCGAAAATCCTCCATTGGAGAGGAGTGAAACTCCTCCCCTTCAGCCCTATTTAAAGGGAAGGGATCTTTCCTCTGCTTCTCATCACGATTCGAGATCTAAACCGACAGGAATCACTAAAAATTCTATGCGAGCATCTTTTATCGTGTTTATCAAAAATCATAGTCATGCGCAGTCCAGAAAGCTAGGTAAGACTTTAAAATTTTTTAGATTGATCTTTTCTCTAGTTTTCTTAAACTTGAAAGCCTCGATTTCAGCTCGATAATCTCCAAAAAATTTAGATAAAAGGTTTCCCTATTTTTCTATGGCTAATCTTAGATTTTTAATTTTTGCCACCTGTTGCCATCGTCGGTCATCAGACTTGGCTAGTTGTTGCCGTCATGGCCTTCTCCTTTGGCCATGGCTATTGCTGGCAGAGAGGAAGACCTCCCTTACCTCAAGAATGAGGGGACAAAGAATCCCTTGTTTCATTAAGAAAGGAGAGGACGCAAGTCCTCTGTTTTGCCATGGAAGAAGAAGAAAGAAAGAAAAAAAGGAAAAAGAAAAAGGGAAGAAAGAAAAAAGAGAGAGAGAGAGAGAGAGAAATCTCTCTTCCCTCCCTATCCCTTCTTTTGGCTTGTGCTTCCCACTTTCTTTCTCTAGAAAGATTTTACTTTCTCTCTCTACATTCTTTCTTTAAAATTTTTTCTTACTAGATTGATTTTCTCCTTTCATTGATATCTCTATAGATGTCTTCTAAACTAGTGGATGGTCCGCATATCTAGGTAACCCAGATTAATTGGTTGATCCTAATAGAGGTCCTAAACTATGATATTTAGGTATTTATCTATAATTTCTCTATATATAATTTTTATGTTTAACCTTGATCATGTAGAAGTGTGATTGTCCACATAAGGTGTCAAGTAGAACACTTTGCTTTCAAATTCGTAGATCCAGAGAATCATCAATTACCATGCTTAGTCAATGATCGATAGAGGTAAGAGTTTTTGTACCTAAACATCATTATATATGTTATTTTTACTATTAGATTTGTATTATTGGTTTTGCATGGTTGGATTTGTTTTGATAGATTTGTTATGTTTGAAATATTATTGTTTCTTGTACGTCTTCCAGCATGAGTATATTATATGTTGATTACATTTATATATAATAATGATTGATGGTATGATTATATGGATATGATCTACTTATTTTGATCATACTATAAACTAAAATTGAAATGATGAAATCAATATGTAATAATCAGAAAAAAATTATATGGTTTGGACTAGCCTCGTCATATGGAATAGCCTACATGGGCTTACGCATAGAAATATAATCCAAGAAAGATAATGAGAAATATGATTCGAGAAAGATTATGAAAATTTGATCCAAGAAAGATCATAGAAATTTGATCCGAATAAAAGATCGTCACATGATCTTAATTAGTCCAAAGCTGAAGGTTAAAGGGTTAATAAACTAGAATTGTGAAAAGAGGAAACAAATATTAAATCCAGAGAGATTATTGTTGAATAAAAGACTTTACTTGATGGCATGTGATGATCTATTTCTTGACCATGTGCTTGATGCATGTTTGTGCTAGTGCTTTATGCTGGTCATTATTTTCAAATTATAATATTATATTGATGTGTTGTATGAAGATTCTTATTGGGCTGCAAGGCTCATCTCCCCTCCATTTTTCTTTTTCTTTCTCAGAGTTGCGGGATGATCAAGATTGGCTATGGTTTAGGTTCGTAGGTAAGCAGATAAATAGATAGAGTATCATTGACTTCTAATTGGATGATCGAAAGAATTTATTGATATTTATGCAAGTTTTATCAATTGAAATGGAATTAGATTATTTTTATAAATTTTGAGATTGTATTAAATTTTTAAGGCCTTATATATTCTTTAGGATACTCTTATCCTAAGAAGTGTGTGGCCATCATGTATCTGATCTAGGTACTGGATTTAGGGCATAACAGAATGGTATCAAAGTTTATGTTTTAAATCATTAGGAACTATGAGTTAAAGGATATTTGAGTATAAGATTATGATTACTAAGGATGTGATAGAATAATATTTGAACTTAACATTATGATCAGTAGGGATATGATAGACATAGCAAACATGATTCAAAGTTTGGATTTCAAATCAATAGAAATTATGATGAAATTTATGCATAGGAGGCATATGATAATAGAATTGATGAGTTATCTCTTAGATTTCAATAAGTAGGGTTTGACCTAAGTATGAGATATTTTGACCATGGAATAAAGTGTGATATATTGATATATTATATGGAATATACTTGTTCAATTATTATTTAGATGATTTGAAATTCAAAACATGATATGGATAAAAATCATAATGGCTTTTCTAATTCTTGATATTAATTATTTGATCATTATAATTTTAAAAGTTATTTAAGGTATCGCTATAAAAAGATTTCATTATATGAGTGAAGATGAAAAATATATTTTTATTGGTAGATTGGATTTTATTGTGAGAGCACGATATAAAGAATATTGAAATTTATGGTTATATCACTAGCTTGGAACTGCGATAGTGGTGATACATAGGATTTAAATGGATAATTTATATCTTAAATTATAATTTAAGAAATTGATAAATTTATGATTTGATTAGTTTAGAAATAATTTTTTTAATAAAAAAATTAAGATATTTGGTGGATTAGATCAGAGTGCACATTGAAAGCATGATGGTTTAAATCATTTAAAATTAATTGAAAAGATTGATTTTAATTTGGAGAGCATTATGATAGAGGATTCAAATTT
Source organism: Cocos nucifera (assembly GCA_006176705.1). Classification (NCBI taxonomy): domain Eukaryota; kingdom Viridiplantae; phylum Streptophyta; class Magnoliopsida; order Arecales; family Arecaceae; genus Cocos; species Cocos nucifera. Next base: position 133,349 of record QRFJ01004338.1, on the reverse strand, counting down.
CTTTTCTCAGCAAGAGGAAGGGGATCAAGGATGGGATAGAAATTCGATTGATCTAAAGTTATCGACTTTACAATATGCTAATTTCAATGATAAAATTATTTTAAGGGAGGGAGAATATAGTAATCCATTTTTTTTAAAAAAAATAAAAAAAACTTCGTGAAGGAGTCTTCTTCTCGAATGACTCCCGATCGGAGTCAGAAATTTTCAGTCCTATTTAAAGGGACGATATCTTTCCTCTCCTTCTCATCAAGATTCGAAACCCAACATAAACCGATGGAAATCGTCAAAAATTCTACATGAGGATCTTTCATCATGTTCATCAAAAATCACAATCTTGCATCGTCGAAAAAGCTAGGTAAGATTTTAAGATTTTTGTTGCCCAGTTATGCAACCCAAGAGGAGGGGATGAGTTGGATTTCTTTAAAAAATTTGAACTTAAAAATAGAATTACAAGATGTGCTGTTTATATTTTAAGTGAAGTGAGATGAGTTAGGCAAATAAGATACAAGGGCTTAAATTTAAAAAGATGAAGAAGTAAATACAATGGAGCAAGTAAGGAGAAGAAGAGAGAATGACACAAACAAGATAATTGATAGTGGTTCGATGCCAATCTTGCACCTACATCCACTCTCCAAGCTTCTTCTTGAAAATTTCAATCTACTATTCATATTCAATTGAATACAATGTCGAATGCCCCGATCCTAGCTATCCCAAGCTGGATACTTATTTTCTAGGTACAATCCAATCCTTAAACACTCCGATTTAAGATTCGGATCAACCTTTCCAAGCTTTGAAAATCTCCAAAAGCTTGAGCTCCAAAATAGAACGGAAATAAATATAAAATACAGATTTAGCATAGTTAGCTCTTTAATGAGCATAATAAAATAATAAAAACTTTTACACAAACTAGAGGAAGCTTTTAAGAATTCTCTCAAAGATATTGAAGAATGCACGTTGGAGAAGTGATTGAGCTTGAAATCAATGCTTTTCTTGCCTAAGGCTGAGTTTTCTTTGAGCTGAATATTTTCTTGACTTTCTTGATGATTTTCTTTCTTTTTGAATGCTTTTAAACCCTCATTCAATGCTGGGAGATGAGTAGTAGCTGTTTCTAGCTGTTGGAGATGATTTGGATAGCATTAAATGAGCCAACGGGAGAAGAAAAAGAGTTGTTACAGTATTTTTCATTATAGGAGGTGACCCATGGGTTGTCCTCAGGAAAAGGATCACCCCATGGGATGCCCTTTTGCAACAAGCGAGGAAAAATAGGGTTCTATATTTTTATGCAGTTTCTTTAAGAGGTGCCCCATGGGTCGCCTCTTTTTCTATGGAGTGTCCTAGAGGTCGTTTCTTTTAGCATGCTAGTTTAGAAATAGCGTGACGGTCCTGCATGCCGTTGTGTCAAAGAAAAAGGATCGACCTAGGGGTCGTCCTCTTTTTTTTTAAAATGCTATATCTTCACTTTTAAGCATCCAAATAATTTGAGAATGCCTCCAAATGAGTCATCATCATCTTGAAAGTTCTTGAGGCTTCCAAAAAATTTTAGTTTTGCTCTCAATTAAAGTAAATTTTAATTTTGACTATTTTCAACTAAATTTTGTAATATAAATTTCTTAAAACTCCTGAAAAGACTTTTAAAAGAGATCGCCAAGAATAGAAATCATTAATAACTCTCTCAATTATTTTATGCTCATCAAAATCAATCCTAGGAGCAATAATTTTTAGATTGATCTTGTCTCTAATTTTCTCAAACTTCGAAGCCTTGATTTTAGCTCGATAATCTCTAAAAAATTTAGATAAAAGGTTTTCCTATTTTAAAATGTCTAATCTTAGATTTTTTTCCACCACCTGTTGCTGTCGTCGGTCATCAGACCCGGCCGGCTGTTGCCGCCATGGCCTTCACCTCTAGTCATGGCTATTACTGATAGGGAGGAGGATCTTCCTTGCCTCAGGAACGAGGGGACAAAGAGTCCCCTATTCTATTAAGAAAAGAGAGAATGCAAGTTTTGTATTTTGCTGTGGAAGAAGAAGAAAGAAAGAAAGAAAAAAAGAAAAAAAGAAAAAAAAAAAAAAAAAGAGAGAGAAAATTCTCTCTCTTTCCTCTCTCTACCTTCTTTTGGCTTGTGCTTCTCACTTTTTTCTCTAGAAGATTTTATTTTCTCTCTCTACTTTCTCTCTCTAGAATTTTTTTTATAATAGATTGATTTCCTTCCTTCATTGATCTCTCTCTAGATATGTTTTATGAACTAGTGGATGGTCCACAAACCTAGGTAACCCAGATTAATTAGTTGATGCTAAGAGGGGTCCTAGACTAAAATGTTTAGGTGTTTATCTGTAATTTTTCTACGTAGGATTTTTATGTTTAACCTTGATCATATAGAGATATGATTGTCTACATAAGGTATCAAGTAGAATACTTCGCTTCTGAATTTGTAGATCCAGAGGATCATTAATTACTATGCTGAGTCAATATCGGTAGAGATAAGAATTTCTGTACATAATCACTATTATATATGTTATTTTTACTGTTGGATTTGTATTGTTAATTTTGCATAGTTGGATTTATTTTGATATGGATTTGTTATATTTGAAATATTATTGTTTCTTGTACGTCTTTCAGTATGAGTATATTATATGTTGATTATATTTATATATAATAATGATTGATGGTATGATTATATGGATATGATATACTTATCTTGATCATACTATAAACTAAAATTGATATGATGAAATCAACATGTAATAATTAGAGAGGAATAATATGGTTTCAACTAGTCTCATCATATGAAATGGCCTAGCCTGCATGGGTTTACATATGGAAATATGATCCAAGCAAGATCATGAGAAATATGATCCAAGAAAAATCATAAATATTTGATCCGAAAAAGATCATGAGAAATATGATTTGAGAAAGATCATGAAAATTTGATCTGAAGAAGATCATAGAAATTTTATTCGAATAAAAGATCGTCACATGATCTTGATTAGTCCAAAGCCGAAGGTTAAAGGATTAATAAACTAGAATTATGAAAAAAAAAATATTAAGTCTAAAGAAATTATTATTAAATAAAAGATTTTACTTGATGATCTATTTCTTGATCATGTACTCGATGCATGTTTGTGCCAGTGCTTTATGCTTGTTATTATTTTTAAATTACAATATTATATTGATGTGTTGCATGAATATTCTTACTAAGCTGTAAGGCTTATTCTCCCTCCATTCCTTTTTCTTTTTTAGAGTTGCAGGATGATCAAGACTGGCTATGATTTGGATTCGTGGGTGAGCAAATGATTAGATAGAGAGTCATTGACTTCTAAGCAGATGATCGAAAGAATTTATTGATATTTATGCAAGTTTTGCCAGTTGAAATGGAATTAGATTATTTTTATGAATTTTGAGGTTATACTGAATTTTTAAGGCCTTGTATATTCTTTAGGATACTCTTGCTCTAAGGAGTGTACAGTTATCATGTATCCGATCTAGGTGCTGGATTCAAGACATGACACTAGTGATCCTATTTCCTAGAAATTCCCTATCCTTTATGAGGAAGAAATTAGTCCTCCTAACAAAAAATGTAAAACATTATATCTGGCTCCAAACAAATTAATATATCATATCTATCTTTTATGGAATATGGGAATGCAATCAGTCCTCCAACAAAATAAGTAAGAAATCAAAAACTTTTAAGAAATCCCATAAAAGAAAAAGAATTCTATGTGGGTGCTTAATGTTTGGCACAACTTGGCATGACGATCCTTGGGTATAGCATATGCTGGCATATGTATTTCTTCCCTAAGCGTGTAGAGAATGGTGGCTCCAAAGGTGATGTGGTCCAAGCTTGCTTCTTCATGATGGTTTCTTTCCGAATAAGGCTCTAATCTAATACCAACTCAAGTATATATGATTCTATCGATCCAAAACTAAATACATCAAAATTACTATTTGACTAAATTATTAAAACTGAAATCAAATAACTGAAGTAGAGTTAATCTGATGTGACTTCTTCGATCCAAATCGAATCTAAATCATGTCGCTGATTTCTGATGGCTCTAGTGTCCGCACCACTAGCTAGCCACCTCCTACGATAATGACCCCCGATGGCAGCGTAACCCGATTGCTCTAGCCCTTGACAATCTGAGCATGACATAATCCAACGATGGTGGCTGGCTCGATGAAGGAAACAAAAAAAAAAAAAGAAATAAAGAAAGAAAATACCAATAGGGCATCAGATTTTTTAGCTATTCCAGGACTAGCTGAATCAAGTTAGAAACAATGGCCCAAAACTACAAAGAAGAGAGGAAGAACTAAGGCCATTACCTCGACTCCAACAAGGTCTTGTAGTCGAATCTGATGGTGGAATCCCATTGAAATCTTCATGGAAAAGGCTCAATGGTCCTAAGGATGGTAATTGATGAAACTCAAGTATAGAATGCTAGATAGGGGGTGAAGACTGATTTTTATAGCCAAAATCTATGATCTATCAAGAAAAATTGGAGTTCTATAACCCAACTTCCATCAAAATTGGAAGAGGAGGTGGACTCCCATCGAGAGTCTTCTTCCACCCCATGTGCCAAGCACGTGTGGTTCTCTTTTTCTTTTCCTTTTTTTTTTTTTTGTGCCCTTGCTTTGAGATCCCTGCTGGAAGGTTAGCCTAATCTTTTGGGCAGGGTTATTAATTACACGAACCATAAGAATTATGAGAGATATTGGAATGGTAACTTGAGAGGAAAAGGTTGGCCCATTGGCACTACTACTGTGTGGTGAAGTTGGCAAGCGTATCTAAAGTTGAGTCCTAGATAGCCACTTGTTTAGAAGATGCAGACCTAACTGGTGCTTTCTCGAGTGGAAGCATTGAGCTAGTTCTTGGTAAGGTGGATGGTACCATTAAAGAAGGCATTGCTTTGGTAGATAATCCCTTAAGTATTCTCATTACAATTGAAAAGGTTGAAGGAGAGCGGGTTTGGAATGGGGATTATGATGCACGAGAAGTGAAAAAGGGGCAGCAAGAGATAGAGATAGAGTTGCAAAGAGCCATGCTCTCCAAGGTACTTGGTTGATGGCTGAATCGAAAGGCAAGAGAACTGATGCTTATATAGAGTTTTAGCTGAGGAACCGTCATTAGAAAAGAATTGAAAAAGACATGATAGCATACGACTTGGCAAATCACATCACATATTGGTCCACATTAGCTTTTAACCACTCGCAAAGGAAGCCTACAAAACTGGACCCACATATTCATAGATGAGCGAGGAGGATTTCGTTAAATTATAGGCGATCATCAACACCAAAGCGTGCTCATATGATTTACGACTAACTAGTGTTGTTACATCCTAATTAATCTACTCCATTTCATAACTTTCTCCAATTAGTAGCAAGTCCAGTTTATCAAATTCTCTAACACTATAAGTAAATTGAGGTTAAGAGGATGGGTAGATGCGGCTTCCTGGGTAGCTTCATGCGCAACTCGCCGGACAATGCATTTTTACACGTCAAGATAATGGCCAACTTGCTTGTGACAATGTGAAGTGATATACTATTTTAGTTGAGACAAGATTATTCCAATTTGTGACCTTCAAGTTGTCCTAGATTTTGATAATAATGAAGTGGAGAATTGTTGAGTTAGCTGTAAGTGCAGAACATCTCAAAATTGCAAAACTCGAAAGAACAGAGGTCGGAATAGAATCAGGTATCCCTTGGTGAGCTAAATGATCTCACAGCTAGATAATCCAAAATCAAAAACAAATCATACAAATTAGATATTAGTATAATTGATCATGATTTGCCTTTCTATAAATGCTCAGAAATCAAAATTTATATTAGTTGTGTCCTACTTATGCATTAAGAAGGTGCAAAAATAGATTGGACAACTTTAGCTAATCCACACCATTAATTATGACCCCAGAGATCTTTTCCTTATTCTCTTAGTAAGAATAAAGTGATCATCTAATTACTCTCATTAAGAGAATGAAATGATGTATGCACATGAAAATCTTTCCTAAACTTCCAAAATATATGATTTGTAGGATGTAGATATCTTCAGTTGCATAAACATATGATAATGATATGGATCTCGAATTTGGACATCTCAATTTGATTTTTGGATCACGTAATCTTTATATGACACTTAACATCAAATAATTTTTATCACGGTATAGATTTTTATTCATATGTGCTATCTTAAATTTGGGCGAACTAATCTAATTAATAGATCATGCATTTTCAGTTATTTTTTTCTTATTAATCATTTTAAAACCATCTTATGTATAAATAGAATATCATCAAAACATATTTTAATGTCTCAAATCGAATAATTATGTAAATCTCTAAATTTGGGTGGTCGTTTATTGATTCTTGAACTTTAAAGTTTTAACATTTAGTACCTCATATACCTCTAGGAACTAAAGCTTTGGCTAAAGATTTAACCAATCAATAATGAATTATAGAATATATGTTAAAAATATATGCATAGCATAATTTTAGGGAAAGAAACATCCATTAAATAACCAATTTTATGGTAAACAATATGACTTCAAGTGCATGATAGAATGCCGATATCCATAATTAAGTTAGAGAATTTCTTAACATGAATGATTAATTTAACATTATAGAATTTAGAGCACCTAACGCATGATGCACCGTTAACAATGTTAACGATGATTCAAGACAATGCTATAGGCATCTTGAGCAATAAATTGGAAAAAAAGAAATCACAAAGTTAGAAAAACTGATATCATTAAAAAAGCAATTTTCTCACCATGTTAAGTGATAAACATATAAAGCTAATTTGCAAGTCCAATGATGACATATCAAACCTCCTAGGGAAAAAAAAAAAAAAAGCTCAATCTTTAAAATCTATTTCAATTTCTTACTCAAAATAACTCTTGTGCATGTTTGAGTTGGAACTTGAAGAGTAGCTGCTAACTGAAGGTCCACCAGATGATGATGATGTGGAGATTAAGTTAGAAATATCCATTGGAGGAAAATACATTGCCACGGGCATCTTTGATGGCAGATCAGGTAGTGTAGCATCAAATTTGAGAACATTAATTGCTTGTCTTATTGATGGTCTTAGATTGTAATCTGGATGAGTACACCACAACCCTACAGTCATGAAGCGCTCTATTTGTTTCTCATCAAATTTCATCTTTAACCCTTTATCCACTGCTGTTAAACACATATTTTTTCCATAAAGCTCCCAAACCCACTCTACCAAGTTCATCTTGTCCGACTTCTCTTTTATATCAATTGGTTTTCTACCACATGCAATTTCGAGTAAAACTACTCCAAAGCTATACACATCTGATTCTTTGCTAGCTTTTCCTGTAAAACAGTATGATGAATTTCAATTAGTAAAAATTTATTAATATTTATCACTATTAATTAAAACAATATAGACTCAACTAAGCAAGTCAACTATGATCCAGACCAGATATTGTCATGTGTGTTCATATTGAGCTAGGGTAGCTTGGGTACAATGGTTGATGAGTTAAACCTCCATGGTGGATATGCAGTTTGAGCAATCAAGAGAGATTTTTGTATAGATTGGACCAATTGACTATTGGGTTAGACAAGCTTGACTTAGGAAAATTCCTTAAACTAATAATTTTTCTGGGCATAAATTTGTGGGTGGGAATTTATCTATGCCTAATGAACATGTCAGTTACAACACAAAACTTCAGCTGAATTTAACTTCCTATCAGGCAAAAAGACGTGTTTTTGTTTTCTTAAAATACGATAGGGAAAGAAGATTAATGGTATAATCGTGACTATTAGCTCTTTTGCGGGCTAAAATCAAGCCTGGCTGTTGATAAAATTGGGATGGTAGTGATTGATCTACCTTATAGTAGAGCTAGCTCATAATGGACCTTAGACATGGTAGGCCTAGACCACGGGGCGCCATGGCCATGGGCTCAAAGAGCCATTTTCCTTGATCCAGGCCTAGCCACCGTCAGCAATTCAGCTATACTAGCACAAATAAAACATCTCTCCCTATAACTTTCATCATAAAAGCATTCATTCAAAGAGCCTTCAAAGTGCAGCTAGAACTATAATATTAGTTACCTGTAGTAGCATATTCAGGTGCAATGTATCCTCTGGTCCCAGCCATAACCGTTGTCTGCATATTACTTTCATGATCGACAAGCCTTGCTAGCCCAAAATCACCAAGTTTGGCATTGAACCCTGAATCCAACATCACATTGCTTGGCTTGACATCTCTATGGACCACACACTGCTCCCACTCTTCGTGAAGATACAATAGTGCCGAGGCCAAGCCGAATGCGATTTGGTACCTCTCCGGCCATGTCAGCAACCTCTCCTCGCTGTACAGATGGTAATCAAGGCTTTTGTTGGACATGTACTCGTAGACAAGTAACAAATCACCTCTTTCATGACAATAGCCAATGAGTTGCACGAGATTGCGATGCCTCAACCGGCTTATGATCGTTACTTCCGATATGTACTCTTTCTTCCCTTGCTTAGAATCTCTAGAAATCCTTTTGATTGCCACTTGTTGCTTCGTATCATCCAGCACTCCCATGTAAACCTCCCCGAAACCTCCTTCCCCAAGCTTTGCTTCCTTGACAAAATTTCTGGTTGCAATCGCGAGTGCACCATAAGAAAATTTCCTAGGGCCGCCACCTCTCTCGAATGCATTATTGATGGACAATTCGAGAGCCATCTCTTCTTCTTCTTCTGCTTCCATCCCTCCACTAGCCCTGTTACGCCATATCGCGTACCACGCTAAACCCAGCCCGCATAGCAAGATCCCAATACCGACACTAAGCCCCACCACTAATCTCATCTTACTCTTCTTCTTGACTTCAATAGAACTCAAATCGGAGGAAAACTCCCAGGTATAGATGCTATGCAACTCGACAGAATCTCCGGTGGAGGCTGAGAAACCAATGGCTACATTCTCGGGCAAGTAGTCCTTCAAGTCCACAACATAAGACAGGCTCCAATTCATCCGAGGATCTGAAGCATTACTGACGAAGACGCTCAAATTTCCAGTAATAGCATTATAACTAACGGATGCATTGAATTGTACAATCTTTTCGATGCCATCATTCAAGTAGAGTTGTTTTTTGGAACGTAACGATCGAACGTCGATGCCCGCATGGATGGTGAACGTATCGTTGAAGGGAAGGTTCCGGTAGCTATCAAATTCGACGGCCACCACATTATTCTCGGATGTAGCATTAAATAGTCCAAAACCTCCACCGGCTGAATTCGGTGGAGCCTCAAAAGGGAAGGGTGAGAGGAAGAAGGCAAGCCCATCGCCAGGGTTGTTATTGTCTCCCTTGTCGAAAGCGAAACTGAAATTTGTTGTGAAGTTGGCAAGCGTACCTGAAGCTTTGTCCCATAGAGGCACCGGTTCAGGATATGTTGCGCTTCCAATGCTTTGGGTGATCGTACCTCCCCACTGGTTCTTGGTGAGCTGGATTGCGTTGTCGCCAAAGGTGGTGTCGTTAGAGAAATTTAAGTTTGGTTGGTTTAGTTTATTGCCGGTAAGTTTGAAGGAGAGTGGGCTAGCAAGAGGGATCAGGATGGATAACAACTGAGAGAGGAGAAGTAGGATGTGGAGAGATCTAGAGTTGCAGGGAGCCATTGCTTGGGAAGCGTTGGAAGCTCGATCCCCAGGATCTTTTGGGTGGTAGCTGCTTGCTGTGGAAAGGCAAAGAAATGAACTATAATACGTGGCTTCTTTAAAATGAATTGGCTGCGAAAAGGTCAACTAAGAGGAGCGCATGCCGCGTTCTACGATTTTTAAGCCATTGCTCGAAAAGTCTAGGAGGCTAACCAAATTAGATTTTTTGAGTGGTGGAAAGACGAGGGAGCTTTAACTTCGTCAAGAAATTGTTAGGTGGGAATCAGTCGTTTGAAGTGCTCGTTGCACGACTATTCTGGGCTGGAGGCGTTTGCATCTTGCAACCTAGGATTTCTAAATCAACTGCAGTCTAGCGACGATACCATGCCGCAACTTGGAAGGATCCTGTCTTGTGATAATATATATATATATATACACACACACACACCTTTCTAAAATAAACAATGCTTGACTAACATAATCAGATTCTGCTCGAAGCATAAAATAATGTAATCGTGTAACACATATTGTCAAAGAAAATAACGGGAAGCCATATCTATTATATAAATCTTTTTAAAGTAGACTGAACAATACCCCCGCATCACGCTTCTCTGCCCATTGCATTAGGTTGTTCGAGACTTGAAGAGCGCATTCGGACTTTCTATGAACATGTGTAATTAACTTTTAGTGGATCAGTATTTTTATATAGATTTTTATAAACAGTAGCAGATGACGAATTTGCAAGCCAAATGGATGGCATGACCTTATTCATAAAATTTTAAACCAAATTGCTGGCACTCAACGCCCGTACAGAGTTGGCCGCAATCACTAGGTGTAGGCTTCCTAAAACAGCCTCCATCTGCTAGTTGTGGAACGGTGGAGGACATTCACCACTTGCCTCATGCAAGGCCTCAATTCGCAATCCGGTCTGGTGCCGCATCATAGTCTCACAACTATCAACTACATCTGTTGCTTGTCGCACGCTTGTATAATCCTCTATCTGCTGCAGTCAAATATATTTCATTCGTATAGAGTTCCTAATTAGCCCATTCGATCTAGGAGCTCCGCTATGTCTGGCCCCCCTTTCTTCAAATGACTGATTTCTTCCGCATGTAATATTTCGTACGACCATTCCAATGATGTGAACATCAGACTCTTCGGTGGCTTTTCCTGTTTGGATGATACGATGGACTTCAGTCAAGGCAACTAAACATATCTTTAAATTATAGCATAAGGAATAGCAGAATTTTGGATGCATTAAAATACCTAATGTGTGTGTTAAGATACCTATAAATGCGACGTCTTCCCTATCTTTGAATACAACCATGGGAACAACCAAGTGATCAATTTTTTCATGAATGAATTAGACCACTTTAGATTTTTATTGGATAGATTTTATGTCTTAGTTACCAAATTTTTTCATGATCAATTTTTCAATGAAATTTTGTGCTCCTACGACTGGGACTTCTGACCAGAAAAATAAAAAAGATGCGACTGGGTCTTGCTCATGAAACTTTGAGAAACTTGCTTGTCTCCATCACCCATACGTTATGGAGTTGGAAATTTAGCAGCAGCCACTGGGTTTAGGCCTCCTAAATGAAGCCTTCACGGGAGGGAAATATATTGATCTTAGCGTATTCACTGGCGAATGCGGTAGTGTAGTATTTTGTCACACCATCGATATGAGATTGTGAGCCAAAAGTCCCAGCAGCTGCATACTCATAAAAAACTTTCTCTACAAACATACAAAGCATCTCATCATGATACTATAAAATAACAATAGAATAAATAATTCATAAATTAATATTTAAAATTAATTTAAATAATTAAATTAAATATCTTACAGAATAATATTCTAGAGTCTTATATCAAAGTTCAATGAATCCTAATCTAAAATAAAGATTTTCAATTCTGCTTCTAATCGCTCTTCTATTATAAATTCTCAAATCAAACTAGTTCTCTGAATCTATAAAAATAATAAAAATATAAAATAATAAACTAAATAGTCCTATAAGCAATGAATACTTTAAAAAGATATATTTAGTAATAATAGTATACTAAAAATAAGCATATAAAATACAACAATTCAAAATATTAGACAATATAATCAGTCTAATATTAGACAATATAAAATAATATTTTACTATTAATCAAATAATAAAATTTTACTATTAATCAAAAATAATAATATTTTACTATTAATAAAATAATAATATTTTATTATTTAAATTACTATTAATAATAAAAAAATTAATTTTTTTCCTTCTCTCCTTCCAAAATATTTTCTTTTTTTCATTTTTCTCCCTTCCCTTCATCCCATAGCTCCCCCCTCCCCCACGCCCCCGATGATTTGCAGCCGCCTTGTAAGGCCTAGGCCGTGGCCCCGTCCCACCGTCACTCGCGCCGCACTGCACCCAGCTCCATGCGATGACCAAACCCCTTCCCTCCCCTCTCTTAGTCTCAGCGAACTTGAGTTCCCTGGCTCTAGCGCTACCAACCCCCTTCTCTATGCTCCCTAGCCCTAGTGCAAGTGCCTTCTATATCCTCTATGGCCTCGCACCACCGTCGTATGTCCCCTCCCTTTCCTCCCTCGGCCCTGGCGAATCCGAGCCCCTATGGCTTTGTCAAGCACCGGCGATCGCTCGTGCCCTTTTGTCAGCGCTCCTCAATAGAGCATAGCAAGAAAAAAAAAAAGCTGCCTGTGAGATGAGCAGAAGAAAAAAAAAAGTAGAAGTCGCATATCTTCCACATGCTATTTTATTTTTTATTTTATTCTGACCATGGAATGCCATTTCAGCTTGAAATTGCATGTTGAATATGCGATTTCGCCACGTCACTGCCAGATTACCATAATTAGGATATTCTTGAAAATAAATTTAAAAAAATAATATTTTTATAATTAATTATTTAAATAGTGATATATTAAAAAAAAAAATCAAGGAACAGATTATGAAATGGAGCATTGAGTTTCATTGTAACAATTATTATTAATTGGCTCGTCCGCTAACATTTAATTTCAAGATCCTCTAAGTCTACCATTTCTTGTTACATATCTTCTCTTCCATTTCTTTCCTTCAAGATGTTTTTCTTACTGCACTCCATCTCATTTTATTCTCATCAATATCAACATTTCCACCAGTGAGGTAATTCTTTCCTTCCGTGGATAAAGGGCCTGACACATTGGTTCATTAATTTTAAACCATATCTAGTCCTTTGATTGTCGAGCCATATATCATCAACCTTCTCAACATTTTAATATTTAAACATTAAAGTGAGCAATATAACCAATTGTTGAGAACCCTTCTTACATGAAAAAAAGTGAGCTTAAATTAGGTAAAATTGATTTAAAATGCTAAATTTGAAGTTGAATTTTCGTAGATAATTTAATCACTATATATAGAATGGCTGAGGATGCAGAGCTAAATCTGACGGATGACTACTCAAATAGGAATAAAGAGGATTGCCCCTAAAAGTGGCTTCATCTTATCTCTCTTCTCCACTAAATAAACAATCTTCTTTAAAATTTCTTCGTAGATGAAGTTCGTATCAAACTTGTCCCTTGTCGTCATTTTCAGAGACTAAATTGGATTTATCAATTACTAGTTGCTTTGACTTTTAATGGAGGTTTTGATTATTATCTGGGTACTCTTTCCATGACAAAAACAAAGAGACCTTCCACCCCTTTTGGTTCAGTATAGATATGCCTCATTATGAGTCCGATCAGGATAGGATAATAACTTACGTAACCTTGACCCATGCCTAACTAACCCGACATTGGGTCGATATCCTTCGTTCAGAACCACCCATAGGTCAATCCCCCTAACCCAATTATCCAATGACAATCTCAATCATTGACTCCAAATAGAACGCATCTTTGTTTATCTCAATCTCCATGACTCCAAATGAGTTAAACATTTTCAAGATAAATTAAACAACTAGATCGATCGCTCATATATAATATCCTTAACCAAGATCATGATTAGTCTGACCTAAACTATGGTGACCCAAATAGAACCCTGCCCTCATGATCCAACTCCAGTCAAGGATCGACCCATACCTGATGCATCCAAATTCGAGGTCAAGAAACTTGGCCCAAACTGGTACACCTCTAATCCAACCCAGCCTAAACAGGGTCAATTCAAGTCAGATTGTCAGATCTGATCGATTTTTGCCAACCCAAGTTCATAAACTAGTAATTAAGCATTTTTGGAGACAAATTCAAGCTTACTTTGAGTTTTGGATATCATCCATGACATCGTTAAAGCATCAACAAGCACAAGAAGATGCAATAAAAGATAAATGGACTGAATCTGAAACCTTGCTTACAAGGTTTTCTTGAGCAGAATACATCAAGAATCCTTATAATATAAATAAGAAAGACCTGAAACAAAGTAAAAGTTTTTTTTATTAGAGCAGAGTAAATTTGATTCATTAGGTCAGTTCTGAAATTGATTCTGAATTTGAATAAATGACATATCTAGATATAGATCCATTGGGATTTATTATTATAAAGGTTGAGCTTGAATATTAACTAAAAGAATTATGAGCAAGTTATCTAAGGATGCGTCTCCTCAAAAGCAGCAAAGTAGCGCAAGAATTATCTCATTACCCCCTCAAAAGCTATATGTCAACTAAATCTCCTCTTTCATTGAATTACAAAGAAATCATCTTTAATTTCTTTCACATCTAAGATTAAGCATGTATTACTAGGAGATTTCTAAATGGTCATGACTCGGACATCAATGAAAGTTTCTACTCGTCTTGGATGTCTTTAAAACAAAAAAAAAAGTGATCCTCGGGATTTGATTGCTGAAAAAAAGAAAGAAAGGAAGAAAACATAGGCATTAGGAAACTTAGGAATGAGGAGCAAGCTTTGATTTGATCCAAACATGTTATGCAATAGTAGATCTACATGTCAGGCATGGATCCAAAGAAAGATCCACAAAACGTTTTAGGTCTTGGTTTGGGTTCAATGAAAGTGTACCTAATATAACAAATACATAACCCCTGGTGTGGGTAGATATATACGTACCATGCTGTTGTCTCTTTTTCAAACCTTGCCACAAGTATTTAGTATATTCTTTTGCAAGTATTAAGGGAATTGGGATTACCAGATCCTTGATTAATTTAATCATTCTTCCATATGAAGTAAGCTAACCAAGCCCTATACTGCATTCCTCCTGTTCGTTCCACCCACCTGGCCCTTTGCACCGACTCTCTCATATAACCATCCTTCAGACCAATTAAGTATGTGGCTGATTAAAATTCATTCAAATATTAATACCCAATTGAAAGGCTTCAGAAGATTTCTATGGTGGGGTGCTATCAAGTAGGACCGGATTCAAGTAACACCTAAACCATACCTGATCTGGTTGGGGTTCCATGTCCATATCTGAATACGTATATCTTACTCATCCGACAACTAGGTTGAGCCAACTTCAACTAGGATCACATTGGGATCGGGTCAAGTAGAGATCAGGTTCAGGGTGGATTGGATATGAGTTAACATTGCATCTAAGTCTCGAGCAGTATCCTTATTTTGAAACATCGATCCCTTTCATGCCCTCGACATTATTCACTGATGATGTAAACTGAAGGTATAATTGATAAGATTTATAAAAATCGTGTGGGATGTAAGTTTAAAATATACTAATTATTTGGTAATCTATTTAGTATGAATTGGGTTTTGGTCCAGATTGAGTGATAACTGAATCCATGATCTAACATGTATATAATCGGGTTGGGCCGGATTCAAATTGGGGAAAATTTTGTGAACAATGACTAAAATGATTTGGGCGTATACAATCCAATGGATGTGATAGTATGAATGAGTGATTTGGTATACGTAGAAAGAAAGAAGAATAAAGAGATCGAAAATCATACGGGTAAAATTAGGAAGGAATGATTTAATATTACTATATCTTTTAGAAAATATGGCCTTAAATAGAGCGGAATAGAGGAAAATATTTCCAGCAGCCGACCTCAACTAATTTGAAATTAAGGCTTAGTTGAGTTAGAGTTAAGTGGAGCTAGGTGGATTCAAATTAGGTTTTTTTTTTAGCGGACTCGGACATAGAACCGATCTTGAAAATTTGAATGCATCTACCTTTGTACCTACACCCGACACAAGGTCCAAGTCAAGGACAAGTCTGCAGATCCCGGTGAGTAGTGAGACCCTAGTATTCCTTGAAAATTGTTACTAATTGGTCCTAATTAAACACAATATGCCCAAACACCAAATCAGTATATCTTCTAACGATCTTAGATTTCCACACCTAATCCATAGAGCCGAAAGATCTTATGAAATCTCACCGAGCTTAATCTTCTTCTTGGATGAATAGGTTTTAGATCGATATTCAACCTAAATCTCAGAGTCGATCCAAATCTGGGTTGGCTCATTCTTAGTCCACGATATTCCTACTCATGAATGAATGCAGGTTGTCCAACACCCAAATTGGATCAGCAAAATGTCATTAAGATCACTTCATTCAGACATCTCAAATAGAGCCAACCCTCTCTACTCAAATATGAAAAACAATATAACCATCCAAAAATCTCAACAATCTCATGCATTATCAGCATAACAAACTTATTCCCTAAGAGGCACCCATCCTATACATTCTAATCCCTTATTAAAATATTTTTAAAAGGAAGAAGCAATTTACTCATGATCTTTCAAACAGACGGCACAATGTCAAAACTAAATCCTAACCAACTCTACATGAGTAACCAAAAGAGAAAATAAGGCCTCCAATTTTGACGTTGACATAGCATTGCCTCAGGAATATCCTTCTCCCCATTGTTTTTATCCCTTCAAGATTCATGATTTTCACCTTTCATCTCAACTAACACTCCATTCATCTCAGGACCAAAACCCCTTGCCTAAAGTCAGAAGTTTAAAAAAATCAATTTTGGAAGCATGTTAAGCAAGAATTAAAAAAAAATACTTAGCGCACCTAACCTCAAGTTACAAAGGCCAAACTCAAGCAATTTGAGATAAACTTACTGCAATCTTTTAATATATGTATTAATGTTGATAGGTATTTATTTACTTAAAAAATAATAATTAACATGGCTTAAGGAGGAATACTGTAACTAACCAATAAAAAAGAAAGGGCTCACGTTGTAGTGCGCCTGAAAAGAAATATACCTATCGCCTCGATCAGCAAATATGGAAAGAACTTTAGCTCCTGGCAAATTCACTCCAGCGCCACACTACGCTCCTCTAACTCCACCAAGCAGAATAGCTCACTTGTCCACTTGTCAGGTCGGATTTGAACGGCAACATTACTCATCCAACATGGATGAAGTATAAGATAATATTCACTAGTATTTGACATCAGTTTCATCTTGCAAGTGCCCAAAAAAAAAAATACAAGGCATTTCTGTTCCTAGTAAATCACATTTCTAATCTATATCTTTAGAGATCAGGGCGACTTATCCATCCACCATTGATTTCGGCAGCCAGTATTCTTATATAATAAAATCTAACAATTTTCTAAATTGATTCCCCATTCATATAAAATAGCAAATATAAGATATGAGTAGTTAAATAAAGTTAGATGAATAGTATATTGATATTAGAAAATCAAATCACAAGCACGTAAAGGTGATCCTAGTTTACATAGCCAAGATATCCTATGTCACCCGACCATGTAAAATGGACCATCATCTCATAATATTCTAAAGATATATATGTGAGCTGCAGAGCAACTAGTCAACACACGGCATCAAATACAATGTAACGTGGCCTAAATCTATTCTACCTACCATGGGTCGACATGTGGCAAGCACGGATGATGATTCTCTCTCATCTATATAAACAAGCACAGGCGGCGACAAATGGCAAGGGATCTTTATACTATAATAACGATGGCTTTTTTGCTACCATTAATAACGGTATTAATGATGAAATTGGAGACAGCAAAAACACCATTTATAATAAATATTTCTATCGATAGTTTTGATGATAGAAGATCAGCCATCACTAATAATCCTTATTAGCGATGGTATTAGAGATGGCAAAATTCTCATGACTAATACATCAGGTATTAGCGATGGCTATTAGTGATGGCAAACAAGCAGTCTTTAATAGTTCTATTTACTTACGATCAAAATTTATCCCATCCTTAAAAGTCATTAATTATTAGCAACGGCTAAATTAGTTATTAGCGATGGTTTTGCCATCACTAATATTATTAGCGACAGTATTAGTGATGGAGGTTTAGCCGTCATTAATAACTAATATTTTTTTTTTAATTTGATGCTAACTTTATTAGTAACGAAAAGTTTTATTAGCGATAGCTGTAGCGACGATACTTTTATTGTCGCTAATACTTATTCCTATTTCTTTCCCCGCTGGATCCCACTTCCCCGAGCCCCGAGCTGCCTCTCCACATGAGCCCCCAGCCGTCTCCTACCTCTCCGAGCCTCCGACTGCTTTCCACCTAGATATCTTTGGCCCGGCTCAAACCTGATCCGAGAGTGGGGCCTGATACTGCCAGCCTATATCTAATCTAAAACCAACAGGGCTCTATTCATAAAGAGGCTATGATGATTGCCTGATGTGCCTAAAGAGTCTAGAGAGAGATATAGATGATGTATTTCTGTTCTTATAGTTACAAGGCAAGCTTGGACGATTTGTTACATTGTAGGCAACTGCTTGCAGTCACCTAATAGTTAAAGGTACAGATGAACTTGCAATGTCTTATTATTCAATGACAAATCTTAGCCTTCTTATTTTCCTCTTTTCCTTATTTACTTTGTTGGTCTTTGATTTAAGTATAGTTTTTAACCAGTAGCAGTATTTTTGGGCCGAGCTCAGGTATAGGTCGAGCTTAGTTCCAATCCAAACTATGATGAAGATTTTGGATGACTAATTTTTAATTAATAATCTTTATTAGCAATGGAATTTTGAAATTTTAGCAACAATAATTATGTTGCTAATAAAAAATAATTTTACTTTTTTAAATTTAGTTTTGTTATTATTAGCGACGGTAAGATACTTATTAGACACGACAAAACACTATCACTATTAAATAAAAAAAAATATTATTTTTTTAATATATTTTTATGTTTATTAGCGATGGAAGAAAATTATTAGTGATGGTATTTTTCCATCACTAATATTAATTTTATTTTTTAATATTTTTATAATTATTAGTGATGGTATATTTTCGTTGCTAATAAATTTATTTTAAAATATAATTATTAGTGAAGAAAAAATTTATTAGAGATGGTATTTTACCATCGCTAATAAATTTATTTTAAAATATAATTATTAGCAATGAAAAAATTATTAATGACAGTAATTTATCATCATTAATAAATTTATTATAAAATATAATTATTAGTGATGAAAAAAATTATTAACTATGGTAATTTATTGTTGTTAAGAAGTTTATTTTAACATATAATTATTAGCAATGAAAAAATTATTAGCGATGGTAATTTATTATTACTAATAAATTTATTTTAATATATAATTATTAGCGATGGAAGAAAATAATTAGTGATGATAATTTGTCGTCCCTGATAACCTTTTTGCCCTTATTTTTTTCCTACCGCGCATCTTCGTTTTTCCCCTCCCCACCGTACCCTTATTTTTCCACCCTCCCCACATTTTTATCCCCCACCATGCACCCTCCTGTCCCCCGCCACCCCCCCCCTCTCTACCCCCCGATACCCACACCGCCCCCTCTCTCCCCTGCCTCCTCCCGACCCGCCTTCCCTCAGTCGTCTCCCTTTGACTACATCCAACCCTACCTCACCCCAACCCACCTCCCTGAGCCCATGACCGCTTCCCCTCAATCGCCTCCCCGAGCCCTCGGCTACCTCCCCCCAACTGCACCCAACTTGCATCTTCCAGGCTGCACCCGATTTGCCTCCCCCAG
Organism: Cocos nucifera; assembly: GCA_006176705.1. Lineage (NCBI taxonomy): Eukaryota > Viridiplantae > Streptophyta > Magnoliopsida > Arecales > Arecaceae > Cocos > Cocos nucifera. The sequence goes on along the minus strand of QRFJ01004338.1, from coordinate 113,866 downwards.
GCCTACATCCCCCCGACCGCCTTCCCTGCCTCCCCCCAGCCCCCCTTCCCCTAGCCGCCTCCCCAAGCCCCCGGTTGCCTCCGCCCGTCTGCACTCGGCCCACCTCCCCCCAGCGTGCCTTCCCCCAGTCGCATCCTCGAGCCCTCGAACACCTTCTCCTGGCTACCTTCCCCTGGTTGTACCCAACCCGCCTCCCTCGAATGCATCCAGCCCACCTCCCCAAGCCCTCGACCACCTCCCCCACGGCCCACCTTCCCCCTATCGCCTCCCTCCGACTGTACTCAGCCCGCCTTCTCGAGCCTCCGACCGCCTCCTCCCGGTCTAACCCCGCAGCCTCGACCTGCGCCGCCTTTCCGCAGCCCCGTCCCTACGCCCTCATTTCCACAATCATTGCCCCAACCCCACCGGCTTGACCCCATGGCCCCTGCCTCGCTGCTCCTAGCTTGTGGCCCCAAACTTGCAGCCCCTGCTCTGTCGGCCCGACCCCATGGTCCCATCTGCATGCCCTCATCTTTGTGGCTGCATCTTCGAGCCTCAGTCCCTACTCACCAGCCCATGCCTCCTCATGCCTAAGTCCCTACACGCTAAACCATGCCTCAGTCCTGTACAGTAGCCCATCTTTTGTTATGAATATTAACGACTGCATTAGCAACGGCTAATACTGTTACTAAAAGTTAATTTTTTTATTTAAATTATATTAATTAAGTATAATTAGATATTAAAAATTTAATTAATTAAATATTTGTTTGGCATGTTAATTAGATAGGTAGAACCTCCAAATCCCTTGCAATTGTTTTCCACGTCTTCTCATGCAGGTACCAATGCTTATAGTTTGATATAAATCCATTCTTATATAAATAAAAAATTATTATATTTTTATCAAATATTTCTCTATTGATACATTTCTTATAAGGATAATGAACCCATCCTTGAATTAAGAGTACAGCATTTTCAAAAGCATGATCACAAAAGTAAAGGACATCATTACAAATGGGGACAGTCAGGATGTACATCCTATACATGCAGACTTAGAGCATGCCAGACGACTAGGCTGCATGAGCACATAAATTAAGTATCATTTTTAAATTATTATTTTATTATTTTAAAAAATTCTACTTCTAGTTTGTAGCTCAAGGAGGTGGCTGGGGGCTCCGAGAGGCTATGATGACCGTCTATGGGAGATATGCCTAAATGGAGGTGATGCATTTCTGTTGTTGCTATTGTAGTTGCAAGGTAAGCTTGGATGGTTTGTTACATTGCAAACAATTGCTTGCAGCCACCTCATGGTTAAATGTGCAAAGAAATTTGCAATACTTTATTTTTCAATGAAAGATCTGAGCCTTCTTCATATTTTCATGTACTAAGATTATCATATACTGCTAGATGAGAATCAGACAATACCTAAATCAAAGGACCAACAGACCAACACATTATCATGTACTGCTGGATGAGAATCATTTTTTTTCTGATACATTGCAAATGCTAACTAACGATCTTTGTTATATGTGAGTTAAATTTTTATCATTTTGTTATATTTTGATAGATATTTTGTTTAGACCAATTTTTAGGTTATCTGCTTACTTTAATTTTTATTTTTATCGAAAACTTATTTTACATAAATTTTATTGGCCAACAAAATATGTCATTTTAAATTTTATATTTTTATCCATAATTATATAATTAATTTAGTAAATCTATTTATGTTTATTTTCATAGATTATACATCATGTCTTCCAAAGGTCGAAGCCGCTCTAGCCAAGGATAGAGCTCTCGAGAAGAGATCAATCATGCGGCCAACTCGCATGGTTCCGCACCTCGCACACTAGATGGTAAACTTTGATACTTTAGATATTCTTGTTTATGTTATTTTATCCTTTGCTAACTAATATAATATTTTTTATATTAGATATATATTTTGCACTTAGATTCGGAAGACAGGGGGTCACCGGTGATCCCATAATTACATGCAGCAACGACCGGCTCTCAAATATAGAGTCATGGTTGAGGACCAGCCTGGCTCGCGATACCTTCGACTTGGCCAAAGGATAGAGAGCTCACTACGTTTAGAATCGCTCGTAAGTACTATAACTTTAATTAATATATTTATAATTTAGCCATTCTAAGGTTAATATTTTTTTTAAAAAATTAATTTTGCAGCACGTTTAAAGAGTCTGGAGTATCTTGTATGGTTAACGACATCATACGATGCTTGATGTTGGGGTTGGTAAATGAATTCTCCAGCTGGCCATTTGGAGCTCATGATGCAACCTAGAAGATATTTTAGATAAGTCAGAAATATTTAATTTTTAAATTTACTATATGTTTGTATTCTATTTATTAATATACGATTGCTTCTACTTGTAGGAGTACTATCGGTTCGAGCCTCCTGATGATGAGAAGGCTGGCCATCGACCTTCGAGGAGGTGGCCATGTGGAATTTTTGGGATGGTCTGTATAGCCTACAGTAGTTTGCCATCGAGCATTTCGATTTTCAGTCACCATCAAACTGGAGGTCCTACATGGATCACCGGATGCGGACGAACGTATGGGAGACCCTCTACAACCAGTGGAGCAACAAGGAGTATTCCAGTAAGCAGAAGAGGGCCTGATAGAACCAAACCATCTAGCAGCATCCGATCAGACATATGGGTGGCTCCATCAACACAGATTATGGATGACAGACTAGTAAGAAATCTATACCAAAACTCTTTAGTAGAACTATATGTAAAAACTCTTATATGTATATTTTAATTAATTTAATTTTATTATTTACTTATTGTAGACACGGTAGCTGAGTCATCCACTAGGTCAGCTATGGTTGTGGGAGGCCACACACTAGTTTAGGAGGATTGATGATTACTTAGATTCTAGGGTACGATAGATCGCGGTAAGAATTTTAAACTATATTTATTAAGTTATTATAGGATATAAAATATATATTAGAATTAATGTATTTCTAAATTATGTAGGTGGATTAGGTGGAGTACATCATTGCGTGGTACAGCGATGACCTGTCTACACATATTGACCTTGAGGGACGGCTTAAGGTCACCGAAGGGATGAGTAGGAGCCAGGTAATAGAATTCGGCCACAGCTTCGACACTCCAATAGCTTGATACTCTTTGGCATCCTCACAAGCCTCGACATCCCAAACTTGGAGCAATGCGCACGTGGAGGAGGTCGTGCAAAGACTTTGAGCTATTGACCTCAGAGCTTCTAGGATGCCGTTCGCGATATGATTGTGGAGATTCTTCGGGATCTGCAACTGTATTGTCTGAGCCATCATATAAGATAATTTATCTAGTAAATTTTTTTACTTATTTTAAATTTTTATATTTAGAAGCTTCACATATTTAAGCTTGAGTTGGGAAGAGAATGTAGAGGCTAAAAATTCAATCTAACCATACAATTAATGAACCGGGGGTGTCTATAGCTCCGTATCATTGAATGAAATATATAGGAATAATCTATTCAAGAATCAGAGTGTATTAAAAGATACGCCTCCATATCAAAATCTATTAATAATATTTTATTTTTTTTATTTTAGCATGCTAGAACATCCAGCTCTCATCCATCAGTTGCTAGAAAAGAGCAGAAGGACGAGGAGGAGGATGACGAGGATGATTTGACTTAATTTTTTTTATTTTGATGTATTATATTTTTTTGATACTGCTTGTAAAATTATATAATTTATATTTTTAATATAATATAATTAATTTTTTATTTATAATTATAATATTATATTTGATTTTAATTATAACAAATGTTAGGAATCATAATTGATTATGATTAATTAAAATAGATTTTAATAAATATTATTATAATTTTTTTTAAAAAAATAAATTTAACTATTATTGATGGTATTAGTGATGGCTATAACCATCACTAATAATAAAATATTATTATTAATTTTTTTAAAAAAATAAAATTAACTATTAACGACGTAATTATCGATGGCTTAAGCTATCGTTAATAATTATTAACAATGATATTAGTAACAAAAAAGCCATCATTAATTATTTTTAAATTTTTTATATATTTTATTTAAAAATTAAGATATAAATAGTAATGGAATATAGCCATCGCTAATTTCGTCACTAATAACTAATATTAGAGACGGCTAAGGAACCCATCACTAATAATCAAAATTAGTGATTAATTTTTTTTAACCATCAATTAGTGATGGTATGCTATTGCTATTACTACCAATTAGCGATGGTATGCTGTCACTAATAATATTAGCGACAGCAAAAAAATTATTAGTGATGACAATTAGTCATCGCTAATAATCTAATTTCATATAGTATTATGGAAAGGCTTTAAAGCTATCATGGCTATCTCCGCTCCTAACTTCTTTTCCATGGCTCTCCTTTCATGCTGTCTCGTCCAGATGGGGTGCACATCCTTGATGGCTAGGGCGAGAGTCTAAGAGGCTGCCCTTACATATTATCTGAGACATAAGCATCGTGCACATAAGATGCATGACCACCGAATAGAGTCATGCTAAGCTCCCAGACCAAGTTCTCATGAGTTGTGAATCTTTGGAGACCACCATGCAAGTCCCTAGAGGCCGTCCTTAAATGCCATTTGAGACACGAGCACCATCTACACTTGACATAAGTCACTAAAAGCCACCCTTCCATGCCATTCGAGTGTGAGTACTATGCGCACAAGATGCGTGACAGTTGACCGGAGCCATCTCAAGCTTCCATGCCCAACTTCCAAGCCATGCACCTTTCGAGACTAGGATGTGAGTCCCTATAGGCTGCCCTTTCATGCCATCCAAGATGGAAGTGTCGTGCACACAATATGCGGGTCCTTGAACACCGCCCTTCTATGCCACTCGAGATTCAAGCGTTGTGCACACTAGATGCATGACCACTGATCAGAGCTATTGTTGAGTTCCCGGCCATCTCTCTTTAGAGAATGGGATGCAAGTCCATGGAGGCTGCCTTTTTGTGCCATCCGAGACATGAGTGCCATGCACACTCGATGCAGGTCCCCTTCCATGCCATACAAGATGAGAGCCATGCACATAGGATGCACGATCGTTGACTTGAGCTGTCATGCTCCAAATTGAGTGCATAATAAATGCTGCATGCCGATAAGGCAAACCAAAAACACATGCAAGATTAGACTGCTTGAACAATAAATCTAATTATTTTATAATAATTTTGAATCAATAATAAAACTACCTCGATCATTGAAAATCAAGATCTATATCTACGAAATGCTTCAAAGAATCTAGGCACTCCCTCAAGCCTTAAATCTGAAAATAAAAAAAAAAAAGTAGTGAGCTACACTAGCTCAACAAGCAATGTAACAATTTAAAGAGGGTGTCAACAAATGACAAATCAAATAGAATATCACTAGACCAAATTTTATTCTTATAAATATCAGAGAATAATATTTTTTTCTTTTCAAAATCATAGTTTTTAACCAATTGATACTAGATCTAATATTTGGCTATAGCCATGTAATCTAATGGCATGGATTAGATAATAGATAATGATGCCTAAATACCAATATTTTAGTCATCGGTGGTACGGTGTTGAAAATAGCTTCTCAGATTATAAGTCGACGGAACCAAAGTATAATCCCATTGGTAAAGCCAAATTAGATCGTAGCCATAAGAAACATGTATAAAAATATTTTTACAAATTATCCAATCAAATTTTCTAATTTTATTGCTTAGAACAAATCATATAACCAAATTAACTTATTCACAAAAATATAAAATAAATATTTAATTGTTATACCATTTTTCGAGGTAAAACATAACATGCTCAACCATTAAATCAAATTGATACAAAAATTATCAAAATTATTTTAAAAGAGGACTAAGAAGTGTTAAATCACTAACCCCATAGATATGAAAAATCCAAAAATCTAATTGGTTTACCGATGTTCTTTGAGACTTAATAATTTAAAATCACATATAAATATCAAATCAATGATATACTATTATTTTTTAATAATTATTTAAAGTTTTCAAAAATTCTAAAATTTTGATTCTTAAATTAACTACCAATATAATAGGAGAAATGGCCACCAGTCTTGCCCTACTTTCTATCACCGCAAGGCAAGATGTGGTACAATGAAGGCCCTTTTAGAGCTGGCTTAGAGAAAGAGAAGATATTACTAAAGAAAAGAAAGAGAATAAAAAGATAAAGTGAGTGGGAGGAAAAATCCATTTCACCCTCTTATATGTGCACCCACACTTGGATGGATAAAGGAAAAGGAGAGGGAAGGATGTAGTTGAGAGATGGTGGGGGCAAAGGTCTCGAGTGAGAAGAGTGGAGAGAGAGAAAGAGGTACGAATTGATAGAAGAGGGTATGGTATCCTCTCACCTCACCCCACACATACAAATGGTGAAAGGATGCAAAGGAAAGAAAGAGAGAGCCCAGGTGAGAGGGAAGTAGTAGTAATAGTAGTAGTAGTAGTAGTAGAAGAAGAAGAAGAAAGAAAGAGAGAAATAGAGGATGCGAGGAGTGGTGGAAGGTGGTAGTAGATGAGAAGGAAGAGGAAAGCCATGACCTAAATACCTATGAGATAAGAAAAGAGATAACAGAGCACGTCTTTTCTTCTTCTTCTCCATAGAAACAAAAGAGGCACTACCTTAACCAATAGAGACACTATAATAGATGGGCTTGGGTTGGACTAGATATCACATCATGTTGAGCTTCCATATTATGAGGTCCAATCCTAGGCCCATGCTTGGCCCAGAACTCAGTGATGCCCACTCTAAAGCAGTGCCCTCGCATGGTGGAACTTAAAGAGAGGGGACACACACCCTCTCTCATTAGAAGATGGGTGCTTTGCCTTCTTTCCCCATCACAACCCACCCCTCTCCATCGCACTCCTCTCTACCCCCATGCCACATCTAGCGCTCGTCTCACCCTCTATATCTCACTTTTTCTCGTCCTCTCTCACTTATTTTCCCTCTCCCTCATGTGTTCCCTTAGCCCTCTCCTCTCTAATTCCCTACTCCACTTTTCATGCCACATTTTCTCTTTCCATCTTCCATGCAGCACCTCGCCATCACTCTCTTTCATCATCTCTCACTCCTACTTGCTCTCGCTCATTCTTATATTTCTTAATGATTGATGGTCGTGATGTTGTGCTTCTTTCTCTTCTATATTTCTTATTCTATATCTATATGTGATTGTGAGGAATTCAATAGGTGATAGGCCCTCTATTCCATCATCTCTCATTTCTTCTTATTTTCTACTTCTCTTCACCTATGTCTCTCTTTATACTATCAATCGCTCCCTTGTTGGTCCTGATGGACAACCATCTTCTCTAATCCTTCAAACATATTCATGTTTCTTTGTATAGATGGAGATAGTGAACTTTTGATGTTATGTTGTTAGGCAACCAAGTCCTAGCCTTTGTTACATGTGTCTTCTTTTTCATTCTTACTCACCCTCTCTTTTTTTTCAATAATCTCTTCCCCGACACTTTGAGCTAAGCCTAGTGGAGAGAGCACTATGCCATCGCTTGGCTCTTGCTTTAGGGAGAAAAATAAGAAAAATTAGTGGTTATTTCCTTATTATAATGACATCTAGAAACTAAAATTTTGGAATTTGTGGAAGTATTTTTGTGAAACCCAAGCCAATTGGCCTGCTATGGACTAAGTTGGTAGACCCAGCCAAGTTTGAACCAAAAACAAAAAATAAAAAATGAAAGAGGGTGATAAGGCTTGGAAAAAAGGATCACGAACGTGATCCCCTAGTTAACGGCCATAGTTCCATGGCCGATGCGGATGCTGTAGTCCGGTACACCGGTTGCCAGCTATTAAGGCCATTTCCAACCACCAAATAGCCTTCCTTATCCATCCATTGAGCCACAATTATCCATTTAGAAATTGATTTTTAAATTTCCTTCTTCCCAGTGATTGATCACCATTAAAATTGGATCCTCCTCCTCTCTCTCTCTCTCTCTCTCTCTCTCTCTCTCTCTTTCTTCCTTGTCTCCGTGGCTACTATGCCACCATAGTCGACCATCACCGACCAAAACAACTAGATCCCTCCCTTTCTAACATTCCATGTTTTGAGATTGGTTATTTTAGTTTCTGCTAGAATCAATTGCCAACAATTTTAACCTACTGTCACCACCACCTCTGATGAGTTCTCCTCCTTCCCATGTTGTTTTCCTTAGCTGTAGAGGGCACCATCAAGACAGCTAAGAGCAATGCCCTTTTCCCTCTTCCCTATCCCATTTCGATCATATCATTGCCTCTAGCTATAGGCTACCATTGGTCAGCTGCCCTAGCCGTAGCACCGCCAAACCCCAACCCCCCTTTTCCCTTCTCTCCTTTCTCCCTTATAAAGCCATAGAACCCTTGTTTAAAACCCCACCCCCACAATTGCCATGGGAAAAAGAGAGAGAAAAGAAGAGGAGAGAGATAGAGATAGAGAGAAATGAGAGAGAAAAAAAACTGACGTGAACCCACCTTTTGATCCCTAATTCATTTAGATCCAGACCAGTTCTTGACGATCGATCTAAGCCACATAGATCGGGCCCATCATCAAACTTAGATAATATCTTTGCTCAAATATCTTTCTTGATTGAAGGCTAATAATGTCTTTGATGATTTTTATCAGATCTTTCAATGTTAGAGAAGTATCAGATCTAAAAATTGGGTTGTGAGTCGAAGATCATTACTTTTGGACCCGGCTGATTGTAAGTTTTCTTTATTCTCTAAAATTTTTCTTAATGCATATCATATATTTCAAATTAAAATTTATAATATATATATAATAAAATCTTTAAAACTTAGAAAAATATTTATATTATGTATGGTCTCATGAAAATATTATTCAAAATTATGGATTAAGCATAAGATGTCTAACACAATTATTGCAAATTACAAAATTTAAAATAAATTGATTTCTCCATTATAATATTATATGATATTTAGAAAGTAGATTATACATATTCATCTTTGCATGAATTTTTGCATAAAAAAATATTTGTTGCTTTTTGGAGATGAGATGTGGTACATTAAATTTAAGGTTTTTATGAAAACAAGTATGATTACATTATAAGAATTGATAAAAAAAATTCTCTAGTTAGACTATGATCTAGATCTAGCCAATGGGATGATCATTGATTACATATTAGAAACTAATTTTTTCTTAGCCTAGCCATTTGGGCTTATCACTAGCAAAGCTAGTCCTACTAGGCCCAGATACTTGGGACTGATCGCTGGCATGTACCGGTGCATCGCGTGTTTATTTTCTGGATTAATCTCTTTACCTTATTATAGGGTTAATTATGGCCTCATGAATCAAAGCTAATTCTTTTTTGGACTATTCAATGGGGTTGATCATTGATACACACTGATCAATCACGTATTTTATATTCAGGAGCTAGTCTCTTTTGAGTCTTGTCATGAGGCTGAGTATTGCCATAGTCAGCAAAGATTGAGAGAGGTTTTTGTATTTTATAATTATACGTAGTATATTTTAAAAAAAATAAATTATTGATACACATATCTTATTATTATCAAATTATTTTAATTAAAATAAAATTTTAATTATACTTAATTCCTCAAAGATATTGAAAACTTATTGAGCCTATAAGATAACCTTCCTCTTTTCTATTTTTTTTCTAGATTTAGAAGAGCATATAAGACTTAGGGCAAGCATTGAGGGGTGTAGGACTTTAGATACCATTTGCTTAATTTTGGATTTAAATAAAATTTATTTTGGACTTTGAAATATTTATCCTTTATTAGTATTTATAAACTATTTTATTGAATAAATATATTAGAAGATTTACTTTTCGTACCACTGCTTGTGTGAATATGCATAAATGAGATGGCAAGCCTTGCATATCCTATGGGATTAAACTCTACAGATATGCAGCCATCGATCGCATGCCCAGCTTAGGCCATCAAGCCAGGACATAACAAATTTTAAAATATTAGCATACCACTGATTTGATATAGGTGAGTGATTTTAGATCATTAGCTTCTGAAGAATCCTAATAAGGTGATTAAATTACCTGATTATTGACTTCCATAAGCTAAGAGACTTAACGCTTCTCAATCCCTTTTTTAAAATTAGTTTTATCTATTTTATTAAATTATCAAGCATGTTACTTTTTATCTCCAAAAATGGTATTATAATTAAATAACTATTTAATGTTCTTATAAATAAGTTAATTTGGATATATGAATTATTTTTAATAATGGTTTGGAAAATTTGATAGGTAACTTATGAAAATACTTTTATATTATTCAGTATAGCTATGATCTGCTCTAGCCTTGCCAACAATGATTATGTATTGGTTCTATCGACTTATAGTATGAAAAGCTAGATTCAACACCATATCATTGTTGATTAGAATAGTGGTATGTGGGCACCATTATCTGTTATCTAACCTATGCTACTGGGTTACATTCCCATGGTCAAATGTTGGACCTAGTATTAGTTTATAAAAATATAATTTTGAAAAAAAATATTATTCTGAATTTTGATAAGAATGAAATTTTAACTAGTTAATAATATTATATGTGATTTATTATCTATTAACATGCTCGACCTACTTTAAAGTATATGTTGCTTTCTAATAGCTCATTATTATTCTTTCTTTTTTTTTTTGTTGTTCAAATTCTAGGTTTCAGAAAGCATGCTAGATTTTTGGAGCCTTTATAGGATCTTAATTTTTGAGGATTAAGATTGTTTTGTTATTGATTTAAAATTATCATGGAATAATTAGATTTGTTATTCAAGTAGCCTGTTTGGTTCATCTTGCAGGCATACAATATCTATTATGCACTTAGTTCGGAGCATGATAGATTTAATAGTATCAAAGCTTAGGTTTATAATCACTAGAGATTTTGATTAGTTAAGACAAGTTTAGTGGTATAAGATTGGTTGAAATAAGAAAAGTAGTATGAGAGTTTAGCTTACAGGATCCTTGGGATCAATAATAATTTAGATTGAGAGTTAGATAGAAATTAGGTTATAAGGTGTTTTAATATTTGTGTATGCCTTCTTATTGATAACTTTATATTATTTTGTTTGAATTCTATTAGGATCAAGAATGCTACGTTGCTATACTTGTAGTTGAATAGCAAGTGACTTGATAGGAGGTTCTTAAGGCCAAATTTCTTATAAATTGATTATTTGGATTCCACGGGATTAAGAGCATTTGAATCAGAATATGAATCCTGATATTCAACAAGAAGCAGTGGCCGATTAGCCTACTACAAATCAGCCAATCCTAAACTAGCCAGTTCTTCCTTTGGGGAACTTAGCTTGGCATTAGGATCGAATGCTTGAATTAATTCTAAAAGTTGTGGGGTTGGTGCATCAATAGAGATAGCTACCTCAATAGTTCCTATAATTAGGGTAATATAATCCTAGTCCAGCTGAGCATAGGAGTATAGTAGAGTTAAGGAAGATGGCTCCTCCAGCCTTTCAGGGCTCCCATATGAGGTTAAGGCTTCGATTGATGAGATAGAGAAATCCTATAAAGCAATAGAGTGCACCAACGAGGAGAAGGTTAATTATATTTGCCACTTATATGCTTCATGATAGAGCTTATCATTGATGGAAGTCTGTGGAGCATATAATGACTTCTAGCTATAGGCTAATTACTTGGCGGAGGTTTCGCATGGTCTTCTATTTCAAGTATTTTCCTTCTAGCCAGCTCAAAAAATTAGAAAGATAATTTCTTAATTTGGCATATTGAGGAATGTTTGTGAAAGGGTATGAGGCTGAGTTTAACAAACTATCTTGATTCGCTCCAACCCTAGTGGCGGATGATGAGTCCAATATTAATTACAAGGTTTGAGGATGGATTGAAACCATATATTTGAAGGGGTCTTAGTATAATACACTCAACAAATTATGATGATATATTAGATAAGGCTAAGAACATGGAGATTATTTGGAAGAAAACCCAAAACATAAAAGAAGAGAAGAAAGAGGAAAGGAATAGAGATTTGAGGCTTATGGTGGCTAGCACAAATAGAGTTCTAGAGGATCTGTGAAATTTCTAGCAGCTGAAGGTTCTCAATATTCATATGGTTTCCGTTAGGAGAAACAAGGGTGTTATGGTAGGAATAATATTATCAACAAGACAGGCTTAAGTGTGCATATATGATTGTGACCCTAAGATCAAAAACTGTAAGCAAGTATCTGGAGCTTATTTCAAATGTGCCCAACAAGACTTTAAGATAGCTAAGTGCCCTCAAAATGTTTAGGAGTCTCAATTAGTTCAGAAACCATAGAGCATTAGGCCCTCATAGCTCAGATATTTTCTCAGGAGCAATGGAAGAGGAAAGACCATGCACTCGGAGCCAAATTTATGCACTAATTCTGTAGGATGAATAGGTATCCAACACCATGGGATTCTAATAATCTAGTTTAGAAAATGGCAACAGGCCTATGTAATGTGTTAAATAAAAATATAGCAACTAGTTCATGAAAAAGTTTTGGATGTGGTGACTAACTTAAGGTTTAATCATGATAGAGAATGTTCGAGGTAAGTTAAAAGCAAGAAATTAATTGTACAAGTTGGATTGTAAAAATTAAAATTTTGGATCTTGTTACTCTTAATGTAGAATAGTTATTGAGAGACTCAAGGAGTTATTTGAATCGCAGCGGACAGTGGAAGTATGCATGACGGTGAGGTTATTTTGAACTTGGTTAGAAATGATAATATTGACAGATATGATATATAGGCCTATAACCATGGTTGAGTTAGGATGAGTATGTCCTAATTATTTGATAATTAAATATATAAATTTCAAGTAGGGCTGTTCATAATTTAGTTTCACATCAAAAATCGGTTCGAATCGAATTGAATATAGTTCGGTTCAGTTTTTGATTTTCATTTTTACGAATTTGGTTTTCGGTTTGATTGAGTTAAAAATCAAAAAATATAAAAATTAAACTAAAAACCAAAGTCATAATTTATATTATATTAATTATTATATTAAGAACTTGTTTAATTTATTGTTATAATTTATTGCGATGCTTGATTGCTTGTTTGTTTGTGTTATAGATGATGTGATCTTTTATGTGTTATATTTTATTTATTATTAATTTATGAATTATTAATAAAAAATTTTAAAAAAATTAAATAGTCGAATCAAATTAAATTAAAATTCTTGATTTATTTTTTTTTATTTAAATTAATTTTTTATTTTTATTTTTATATTATTTGATTTTTAAGTTGAATCGATTCAGATCGAATCAGATCGGCTTAAATCAAATGAATAGCTCTAATTTCAAGGACAAAATTTTGTTAAACGGAGAGGATACCCTAAAGTAGTGCCCTTCTGCTGTGGAACTCAGAGAGAGGGGCCATGTGCCCTCCCTTATCGGAAGACGGAACCCTACCTTCTTTTCCTATTGCTACCCACGCAACTCCATTGCACTCCCCTCTTCCTCCCACGCCACATTTGGTGCCCCCTTGCCCTCTACCTTGCTCTTTCTTGCCCTCTCTTGCTTCTCTTCCCTCTCTCTGGCATGCCTGAGTTCCCTTGGCCCTCTCCTCTCTAGTCCCCTTCCTTTAGCATCGCTTCCCATGCCATGTTTTCTCCTTCCCTTCCCCACACAGCCCCTTGCCATTGCTTTGTTTCGTCATTTCTCACTCCCTCTTGCACTCTGTCATTCTCATTGAACAATGGATGTGATGTTGTACTTCTTATATTTCTTAACATTTAGTGTGTAATATACCTCTAGAAACTAAATCTTTAGCCAAAGATTTAACCAAATATATGATAGACATATATGTATAGTATATTTTTAGGGAAAAGAAACATCCATTGCATAACCAATTTTATCATAAACAACATGGTATCAAGTGCATAACAGCATGGTGATATTTGCAATGAAGTTAGAGAATTCCTTAACATGATTCATTGATTTAACGTTATAGAGCTTAAAGTGCTTTTGCATTAGGCATTTTGAGCAGTAAATTGGACAAAAATCTATCATAAATTTAAAAAAATTGTTGTCAGGAACAAAGATTGCTTTACCAATCGATAGTCATAGACAATCATTAGGATGGGCACATGATGGCATTGAGAAGCAATTTCCTCACCATGTTACCGATAAATACATAAGACTAATTTGCAAGTCCAATGGATAACATATCAAACCTCCTAAGAAAAAAAAGATCAATCTTTAAAACTTATTTCAATTTCTTACTCAAAATAACCCCTGTACATGTTTGAGTTGGAGCTTGAAGAGTAGCTACTTACGGAAGGTCCGCCTGATGATGATGATGATGCAGAGACAAAGTTAAGAATATCTGTTGGAGGAAAATACATTGCTACAGGCATCCTTGGTGGCAAATCGGGTAGTAGAGCATCAAATTTGAGAACATTAATTGCTTGTCTTATTGTTGGTCTCAAATTATAATCTGGATGGGCACACCATAACCCTACAAGCATGAAGCGCTCCATTTGTTTTACATCAAATTCCATCTTTAACTTTTCATCTGCTGCTGTTAAACATATATTTTTTCCATAAAGCTCCCAAACCCACTCTACCAGGTTCACCCTGTCTCGCTTTTCTCTTATGTCAATTGCTTTTCTACCGCATGCAATTTCTAGTATAACAACTCCAAAGCTGTATACATCAGATTCTTTGCTAGCTTTTCCTGTAAAATAGTATAATATATTTCAGTTAGCAAAAATTAATTCATATTTATCATTATTAATTTCAAGTTAATAAAAATAATGTAGACCAAACTAAGCAAGTCAACTATGATCTAGACTTGACATTGTTATGTTTGTCTACATATTGAGGTAGGCAATCTTGGGTTTATGGGTACAATGATTGATGGACTCGGCCTTGAGGGTGGATATTTAGTTTGGGCGATCAATAGCCTTTTGTATAGGCTGGACCAATTGACTGTTAGGTTAGACAAGCTTGACTTAGGAAAATTCCTCAACAAAATTTTTTTTTCGGTGTAAATTTGTGGGTAGGAATTTATCTATGCCTAATGAACATCAGTAACAGCACAAAAGTTCAGCTGAATTTAACTTCCTATCATGTTCTCTTCAAATACAATGGGGAAAGAAGATTAATGGTAAAATTCTCCACAAATAGGACTATTAGATTCTTTGCGAGCTAAAATCAAACATGGCTATTCATAAAATTGGGATAGCAATAATTGGTCTATCTTGTAGTAGAGCTGATAATGGACCGTACACATGGTAGGCCTAGACCATAGGGCTGCCTTGGGCTAATTCTCCTTGGTCTAGGCCCAGCTACAATCGGCAATTCAGCTCTACTAGCACAAATAAAAGATCTCTATGTATAATTTTCATCAGAAAAGCATTCATTCAGAGAGCTTTGAAAGTGCAGCTAGAATCATAATATTACGTACCAGTAGTAGCATATTCAGGTGAGATGTATCCCCTGGTCCCAGCCATAACCGTTGTTTGCATGTTACTGTCATGATCCACAAGCCTTGCTAACCCAAAATCACCAAGCTTAGCATTGAACCCTGAATCCAACATCACGTTGCTTGGCTTGATATCTCTATGGACCACACACTGCTCCCACTCTTCATGAAGATAGAGTAGTGCCGAGGCCAAGCCAAATGCAATCTCGTACCTCTCCGGCCATGTTAGCAATCTCTCCTCGCTGTATAGATGGTAATCAAGGCTTTTGTTGGACATATACTCGTAGACAAGTAACAAATCACCTTTTTCATGACAATAGCCAATAAGTTGCACAAGATTGCGATGCCTCAGTCGGCTTATGATCGTTACTTCCGATATGTACTCCTTCTTTCCTTGCTTGGAATCTCTAGAAATCCTTTTGATTGCCACTTGTTGCTTCGTGTCATGCAGAACTCCCATGTAAACCTCCCCGAAACCTCCTTCGCCAAGCTTTGCCTCCTTGATGAAATTTCTGGTTGCAATGGTGAGTGCGCTATAAGAAAATTTCTTCGGGCCGCCACCTCTCTCAAATGCATTATTGATGGACAATTCAAGAGCCATCTCTTCTTCTTCTTCCATCCCTCCATTAGCCCTCTTATGCCATACTACAAACGACACTAAACACAACCCGCATAGCAAGATCCCAATACCAACAGCAAGCCCCACCGCTAATCTCATCTTGCTCTTATTCTTCGCTTCAAAAGTTTCATTACTTGAACTAGGACCAGGACTGGGAGCAGGATCTTGAGAGATCAAATTGGAGGAAACGAAATCCCAGGAATACATGCTATGCGACTCATAAAGGGCCCCGGTGGAAGCTGAGAAACCAATGGCTACATTCTCAGGCAGGTAGTGCCTCAAGTCCACAATATAAAACAAGCTCCAATTCCTCCGAGGATCTGAAGCATTACTGAGGAAGACGCTCAAATTTTGAGTTATAGCATTGTAACTAATGGACGCAATGAATTGTACATTCTCTCTAATGCTAGCATTCAAATCCACATGTTTGACGGAAACGATCGACCAAATGTCGATGCCCACATGGTTTTCGCTCGAATCGTTGTACCAAGGGTTCATGTAACTATCAAATTCAACAGCTACAACCTTATTCTTCGTTATATTCTTGCCAGTATTTTTAAATAGTCCAAGAGTTCCACCGGATGAATTCGATGGGTCCTCAAAAGGGAAGGGTGAGAGGAAGAAGGCAAGTCCGTCGGCACTTACATTTTGTCCGAAACTGTTGATGGCAAATGTGAAATTTGTTGTGAAGTTGGCAAGCGTTCCGGAAGCTTTGTCCCAGAGAAGCACCGGTTCAGAATATATGGCTCTTCCAACTCTCCAGCCAAGTGTAACGCCCACCTGGTTCTTGGTGAGTTGGACGATGCTGCCGTCAAAGTAGGCGTCGCCAGAGAAGCTCAAGTTCGGTTTGTCCAGTTTATTGCCAGTGAAGTTGAAAGAGAGTGGGCTTACAAGGGGGATTGGGATGGATAACAACTGAAAGAGAGCTAAGATCTGGAGAGAACTATACTTGCAGAGAGCCATTGCTTGGGAAGTGCAGGAGGCTTGCCAAGCTCGGTCTTTGAGTGGTAGAAAACGATGGAGCCGAAACTTCGTCAACGGAGGTTAGTTCGGAGCTGGGACTTGGTCAATTGAGGCGGGCAGATGCGCTTGGAATTGATAATTTTTTAATATGTTACAACTTGGACGGACTCAGTCCCGTCACGATGCATTTCAAAAATGGCGGGCCGATCGCAAGAAGTCCGGCCGGTCAAAATAGAAAACATGGTGCCGCACCACCCGGACTATAAATGCTGGGAGACCTTTTGGAAATTCTGCTGCGGTGTTCTAAAATCTTTATTTATTTATTTATTTTAAAATAGATATTATTAATTTATTTATTTATAATTAATTCTAATTGATCATATACATGATATGGTAAATGTTAGGGATAAATCAATCGGAGCAAGTTTCTTCGGAGCCCCATGATCCGATCTAGAGACGGCCGACTTGGGCTGGCCGACCGATGACCTCCAAAAGGGGAAAGCAGAAAGCCAAGAGCCCCTGTTCTGATCATAACTCTACCTCTAAGAGAGCGTTGCCTCCGTTCAGCCAAAAGACCTTAGAAATCCACGATCAAGAGGATCTGGATTGAAAACTACAAGAGATGAATCAGCGGATTGAAGAACTCCGCCATGCTCCCCCATCTCATGGTAATGATATCTGTACCGACCCTTCTTTCTCTCAGCGCATCATGCAAAAATCGATCTCGTCGAACTTCAAGCTCTCTCAATTCGAGAGCTACGATAGGACCTCCGATCTGGTTGATCACCTAGAGGTCTTCCGGACAATGATGCTACTCCATGGTGCATCAGACGTCATTCTCTACCGAGCCTTTCCGTCCATCCTTAAGAAAGCTGCCAGGAACTGATACTCGATCCTTAAACCGAATACCATCTTCTCTTTTGATCAGATGAGCCATTAGTTTGTGGCTTATTTTGTTAGTAGCCGACGTCCTGGACGGGGCTCAGAATTCCTCATCAACATCAAGCAACAGGAGGGAGAATCCATCCGAGCTTTTGTTAATCGATTCAATGCCGTTGCACTAGAGGTCCGAAATCTGGATCAATCTGTTGCGATGGCCGCACTAAAGGACGGTCTTCAGAAGAATAATCTGCTAGAAGTACCCTAAGAATTTTGCTGATATGCTGGCTCGGGCTGAAGGATATGTCCGAGCGGAAGAAGCCTTCAAGGCCAAGGATAGTGAAGTCGCTGGAGAGCGGCGAATCGGCGAGCCAAGCAGGCCCGCTGAGGAAGGAAAGCCGAGTGAAGCTCGGCCGCACTTCCAAACTCTCCCTGAGCGCAAACGAGCCCGAACTTCTCTCTGGGCTCGTAAGCAGGAGAGCCCCGACAGAAGGGCACGGCAAGGTTCCATAATTATGCCTCCCTCAATGCTCCGAAAATGCAAGTGCTGATGGAGATTAAGGAGTAGCTGCCAAGGCCCGAAAGGATGTGCTCCCATCCTGGCAGACGCAATCCAAACAAGTTCTATCTCTATCATCATAACCATAGTCACGATACTGAAGAATGTATTCAGCTCCAAGATGAGATCGAGGAGCTCATTAGGTGAGGCAGACTCGGTCGATTTCTACGGCATCGGCCTGAAGGGCGGAAAAATCGGTCAAGGGCCTTGCCACAATTAGAGCCACAAAGAGAAGAGCAGCAGACGGATCGGCCATCCCTTGGCATCATCAATACCATCTCTGGGGGACTTCGGCGAGGGAAGGCTAGTGGGTCAGCCAAGCCCAAGAAGAGACGGAGAACTGAAGAGCCCATCGCTTTCACCGATGAGGATGCTCAAGGAGTCCAGTTCTCGCACAATGACGCGGTTGTAATCTCTTTAAATATTGTCGACTATGATGTACGCCACATTTTGATAGATAATGGAAGCTCTGCTAATGTTTTATTTTATGATGCTTTCTCAAAAATGTCCTTGCTTAATAACCACTTGGGATCTATGAACTCTCCATTGGTAGGCTTCACTGACGATATCGTGCCAGTTGAGGACATAATAACTTTGATTGTGACTACAAGACAACGCCTCAGGCTGGCTAAGGCATAGATTGATTTTTTAGTTATTAAGGCTCCATCTGCCTACAATGTTATTCTCGACCGACCTGGGTTGAACGCGCTCCGAGCAATGGTGTTAATTTATTAAATAAAGATGAAGTTCTCAATGAGCTGCAGAATTGGAGAGATCAGAAGAGATCAGACCTTGGCAAGATGCTATTACTCCATTGCCCTACAGAAAAATGCCAACCTGATCTTTGTCCTATTGATGGGCTGGATGTCCGTGACGACCTTACCAAGGAGCGGGGCGAGCCTATGGAGGATCTCGTATTTGTGCCCTTAGACGACGGGAGCATGGAGCACACTGTGCAGATCGGCTCCAACTTGGGGGATGAGGTTCGGAAGCAACTCATCACCTTTCTTAGAAAAAATGCGGACGTCTTCGCTTGGGTCCTAATGGATATGCTAGAAATTGATACCGAGGTCCTGGAACATCGGTTGGCCGTTGATCCTAAGTATCGGCCAATAAAAGAGAAGATGTGCAACCACGCCCTGGAGAGATAGAAAGCGATTGCAGAAGAAGTAGGCAAGCTCCTCAAAGCTGGATTCATCCAGAAAGTTAACTATCCAACCTGGATCTCGAACGCGGTTCTCATCAAAAAGATAAATGATAAGTGGAGGATGTGTATAGACTTCAAAAAACTGAATAAAGTCTGCCCAAAAGATAGCTACCCCCTACCCAGGATTGATCAACTGGTAGACGCAACCTCGGGCCATGAGCTCCTCACCTTCATGGATGCCTTTTTTTTGGCTATAACCAAATATGAATGACGCCGAAGGATGAGGAGAAAACTGCTTTTGTTACTGACCATGGTCTTTACTGTTATAGGGTTATGCCTTTTGGACTTAAGAATGTAGGGGCAACATACCAGCACCTGATCAACAAGATCTTTAGGCAGTAGATCGACCGCAACATGGAGGTGTATGTGGATGACATACTCATCAAAAGTCGAGCTTCAATAAACATATTGCCGATCTTGAAGAGACCTTCAATGCACTCAAGAAGTATAAAATGAAACTGAACCCGACCAAGTATGCCTTTGGTGTGACCTCAAGAAAGTTTCTAGGGTTTATGGTGTTAAGATGCGAGATTGAAGCAAATCTAGAGAAAATATGAGCTATTCAGGAGATAACTGCTCCAAAAATAATTAAAAAATTTCAGCGTCTGACTGAAAAAGTGGTGTCCCTAAATTGCTTTATCTCAAGACCGGTCGAACGATGCATGCCCTTCTTTTAAGTCCTTAAGTAACCAAAGAATTGAAGGAAAATCCTGATTTCCCGGTCCAGGTTCGTTCAGATCTGATTAGATCAAGAGATATATTTTAAAAATTTTCTCTTGATCTCAATCAGATCTTGATAAGTTTTAGATCTGATTATTATTATTTTAATAAATAAAATAAAATAAGATAAATTAAATCAAATTTAATTTACCTGATTTGGGTAATCCTATTACCCTGTAGATGATCCTGATTGCAGCGGAAGGTTCTGGATCTTAGCCACGCAAGCACCTGGCCTCTATCGGTATCCACTCGGGTTGGATCTGGAGATCCTCTTCTTCTCTATCACACCTCCAAAAATCAGATTTGGATCTGATCTGGAGGATCTTCAAAACTCTTTTGAAGATCTGCGGTCGTCCTTTTGCAGCAGCGCAGCCTTCTTGCTTTTGATCGCCTTTTCTTGATCTGAATCGCACCAACCAAAGTCCAAAACACCATTTGGACGTGGAGAGCAAGGGGAGAAGAGACTATGGCGTGGAGAAGGAAGGGAGAGGCAGCCTTGGGGCGTGTCTAATAGCATTTGAATTAGGGTTGGGCGCAGGGTCTTATTTATAGACCTCTTGTGATCCAACTCCTCTTCCTCTCAACCAATCACAACCCTTTGTGAAATCAGATCTAAATCTGATTAGTTGGAATAGAGACCCCTGGATTCCTTCTTAGAGGGCGCCTAAGACCAGTCAAACTGGATTCTTAGTAGAACTCTGATTGAAATCCAAAAGGGAGGTGGAGTCCTTGTCCAACAAGGACTCCTAGGCGCCTCCTACTTGGGCTCACGCCACCCTTGGCGTGCGCCCTTCTCCTTGCCAGGTTCTGGCAGGGGGACAGGCCCCCACCAGCTCTCCAATAGGTGCATGACATGTGGTCAAAAGTCAAAGGGTCAATGGTCAACGTTTGACCAGTCAAAGGTAGACTTTTGACCAAAGTCAAAGAACAAGAAATGGCAGGTGACCAAAAATGGCAGGTAATGTCTTACAAATAAGACAACCTATTCTAACTTGGACAACCTCCAGTCAGACCATATGAAGGCCTCTGATTGAGCACAAACTCCTTTGGCTCAGTCAGGATAACTTATTTGTGATAGTAAAAGAAGAATGTTAGGTTCAATCGAGTGCTAGCACGATTTCCTTGAACCTAATTGAATCTCATTCAGATCAATTGAACCAGATCAGTTCAATTGATGATCACCAGATTCAAACCCTTGTTTGTGTGACCCAGTTAGGTTCAGTTCTGTATGGTAATGGGATATGTCATGATCTCTATCATAGACATCATCGAAACTCCTTTCGATGGATCAGAACTCTTCTGATTCGAACAGCTAGAATGATTGATCATCTAAATCATTCTAATTGCTCCCAAAATCCACCAGTGACACCTAGCAGTATATGGTGGCAACCCATCAGAGCTGAATGCGAACCTCTTGGTGCAGCTACCTGTGTGATTCAGTTCTTCTATCTTGAGCCCCGATCAGATTAGGGTTAAGGTGAACTCGTCAAACCCTAGTCTCTGTCATATGATGTAATCATTCGATTCGAGTCCAATGTGAAAATCTAAATAGAAACTCTTTCTATTATTTCACTCTACCATGGCCATGGATTTCTGGACTTGATTCTCATGATCATCATAGGGCTACTCCTCTACCACCGAGGTAGATAGATCCCATCTTGATGCAATCCAGTTCCTACAATGAACATGCTATAGCCAACATACACCTCAGGGTTCCATATGGCTAGGAGATCGAGTAATGGTGTAGTCAAACTATAACACCCTCAAGGTGAACTGCCGATGCATCTCAGGTCAAAGAACCAGACACACTACTGCAGCATCGAGTCAGTCATTGACGAGAAGGTAGACTTCCTAATGACTACTCGAGGTGGTCACGCTCAGTGCCCTCGTTCTCTAACGAGTACCTGTACTCTCGCTCCGGTGTCTCCACACCGTAGACTCAAGACTCATCTACTAAAGAGAAGCGATCGTACACCAACCTTTCGGATCAATCACCATCCTCGTGATGATCTTATGGTCGGAAGCTGTTTATGAGTTAATAATGATTATTCATGTCTTAAATTTTCAACTCTTGAAAATATGAATTATCATTACCATTAATTCAAAGGATGTATCACAAACACTAAATACACATGTGTGATAGAAAATAACCCATTTCATTAATTATAGTCAAAATTATAATTTTGCCCCTAGAAGTGTATTACAAGTGTCAGCCAATTCTGGCTTCTAGGGCATATATATCTAACAAGAATTTCTACTGGACGATGGAGTGCCAACGGACATTTGAGGAGCTCAAAAACTACCTCAACTCATCTCCACTACTGGCAAAGTCTGAACCTAGAGAAGAATTATTCTTGTATCTAGCAGTCTCCTCGATGACCTTGGCAGCAGTCCTGATCAAGGAGAAAGCGAAGATGCAGCAATCGATCTACTACGTAAGCCAGATCCTGAGAGATGTAGAGATCAGGTACTCTAAGTTAGAAAAATTGATTTACTCTCTTCTAATTGCCGTCAGAAGACTCTGACCTTACTTTCAGGGGCACAGCATAACGGTCCTCATAGATCAACCAATAAAAGCAGTTCTTCATCGAACGAATGCTTCCGGAAGAATTGTAAAATAGGCAATCGAGCTCACAGAATTTGACATCAATTATCAACCCTGGCCATCGATCAAAGCTCAGATATTGATAGATTTTATAGTAGAGTGTACCATTCCAGATGATACTGAGCTTGAACAGAATGAGACCAGCATCCCGCGGTCGCAACCGAGCCTCTCCAAAGAGAGTGCCGATCTTTCCAAAGATTTTTGGATCCTGTACGTGGATGGTTCGTCCAACACTACTGAAACTAGCACTGGGTTGGTCTTAGTCAATCTCAAGGGAGTCATCGTCGAATATTCGCTACGCCTCAAATTTCCTACAACGAATAATGGGGCCAAATATGAAGCTTTGATCGCCAGATTAAAAATAGTAAGAGAGTTAAAAATAGATCGACTTCAAATCTATAGTGATTTTCAATTAATGATCAGCCAAGTTAGTGGTAACTATGAAGCACGAAAGGAAAGTATGATAAAATACCTTAAGAAAGTAAAGAATTTGAATCTGGCCTTCGAGAGTTTTGACATTCAATAGATTCCAAGGATAGAAAATACAAGAACTGACCTTCTCTCTAAATTGGCCACTCTAGCCCCAACCGAACTGTCCAAAGAAGTATTCTTTGAAACTCTAAAATGCCTAAGCTCAGAGAAATCACAGTTTGTTATACAGACGGAGTACGAGCCGAGCTGGATTGACCCATTAGTTGCCTATCTCAAAGAGGGAGTTTTTCCTCATGATCCAAAAAAAGCTTGAAAACTTAGGAATCAAGCCTTCAGATACGTTTTATATGAGGGCAAATTGTATAAAAAGTCGTATTCGCTACCACTGTTGAGATGTCTCTGACCTTCAGAGATCGACTTTACATTATGAAAAGTGCATGAGGGAATTTGTAAAAGTGAGAGCCAGATTTCTATCACAAAGACTACTTCAGCAAGGATACTATTGGCCGACCTTGTATCACTATTCTATAGAGTATGTCAAGAAATATAACCGCTGTCAGAGAAATACAAAGGCAGCCGACTTCTGAGCTTACTCCACTAAGCGCACCTTGGCCATTTGCGCAGTGGGGAATGGATATACTTGGCCCTTTCTCAATGGTACCCGGACAACGAAAGTTTCTCCTGGTTGCGATCGACTACTTCACTAAATGAGTCGAAGTCGAGCCACTAGCGAAAATTACTAAGGCCAAGGTACAGGACTTTGTCTGAAGGTCGATCGTCTGTCGATTTAGTCTACCCCAAACTCTCATAACAGATAACGGATGACAGTTTGTCGGAATGAGGTTCAGTGAGTTCTGCAAAGATCTAAATATCTTCCATCACTTCACGTCAGTGGTCCATCCGTAGGCAAATGGTGAAGTAGAGATGATCAATAGAATTTTACTGTAGGGCATCAAGATGAGACTTGAAAGAGCAAGGGGGTTTTGGGCGGACGAACTCTACCACATCCTCTGGGCGTACCGAACTACTCAAAGACTATCGATTGGGAAAATACTATTCGTCTTGACTTTTGGAACGGAGGCAGTCATCCCGATCGAGCTTAAAATTTCATCAGCACGAGTCGTGGCCTTCCATGAGCAGCATAACTCACAGGACCTCAGAGCAACCTCAATCTACTGAAAGAAAAAAGAGAAAAAGTCCAAATTTGGATGGTAGCATACAGACGAAGAGTAGCCAGATACTATAACTCTAAAGTAAAAAGCAAAGCATTTAGAGAGGAGGACTTGGTGCTCCAATAGGCATCCATTTCGTAGCCTCAAGATCAAGGAAAGCTCACCCTAAATTGGAAAGGCCCATATAGAGTAGAGAAAGTCATCCGGCTCAGAACTTACCATTTGAAGGAGCTCGGAGGAGCGACACTCCCGCAATCTTAGAATTTAGAAAACTTAAGAATATATTACCAGTAACTTTTCTTCCATAAAATTATTTTAGCATCATTACTCCTTGGCACAAAAATTATATGATGTCAACTCTTTGAAGCAACCTAAAACAGTCCGTTAGAAATATGAGGAGAACCTCATCCTAACGCGAGCAAGGTCGAAGACCTCATTGAACTGAGACGAGATGAGGAGAGAGGCCCTACCAATGGTTCTAATGTGCCTCTACAGCCTATTAAAAATAGGAGGAGAACGTCATCCTAATGCAAGCAAGATCGAAGACCTCATTGAACTAAGATGAGATGAGTGGAGAGGCCCTACCAACGGTCCTAATATGCTCCTATAGCCCATTAGGAATAAGAGAAAAACCTCATCCTAATGCGAGCAAGATCGAAGGCCTCATTGAACTAAGACGAGATGAGGGGAGAGGTCCTTCCAATGGTCCTAATGTACTCCTATAGTCCGTTAGGAACAGGAGGAGAACCTCATCCTAACACGAGCAAGGTCGAAGGCCTCATTGAATTAAGATGAGATGAGGGGAGAGGCTCTTCCAATGGCCCTAATGTGCCCCTACAGCCCATTTGGAATAGGAGAAGAACCTCATCCTAAAGAGAGCAAGGTAGAAGGCCTCGTTGAACTAAGATGAGCTAAAGGAAGAGGTCCTACCGATGATCCTAACGTACCTCCATAAGCCATGTTAAGAACAGAAGAAAAGCCTCATCCTAACATAGGCAAAAGTCGAAACCTTGTAGACCAAAGACATGGAGAAGGAAGAAGCTCGATGGAGAATCCTTACATGTGTTTTTCTATGATAACCTGACTACGTTAAATGTGAAAGGCAAATCCTTATCCTGATTTGCAGAAGAGGTCCTATTTCGACATCCACAACAAACCTGGCGTCCGCAACAAGCATTTCATAAGAAGATGACAGAGAGAAAAATGAAATAAAAAAGATAAGGCCATGGATAGGCCTCAGGTTCACGCGAAATGAAAATAACGAGAAATATGTTATTCCATTACAAAAATGAGTTTATTACAAGCAGAACATAGGCCGACAAGGCCGATTACACTTAAAGAAAAAAAAAAGAGGGGGAAGAGGCCGAGGTTCTAAGGAGAACTAGATTCTTCGGACTTCGAGCTGCCAGCTTCGGCCATCACCAAAACCTACTTTAGCCTAAGAATCTCCTTCTCAAGCTCCTTCTGGAAGAGACCATATACATACATTCTGTTGGCGAGCTAAAACTTACCCTCAAGCTCTCGCCGTTCTCCTTAAAACTTCAGACTCGGTCTCTGCATCCTTGATAGCCCGATGTTCGTAGGTGAGCTGAAGCTTCAGTCATTGAACCTCGGCCTGCTCCACCCAAATCGCCTCTGAAAGCTCACCAATGGTCCTCTTCAAAGAAGTGACCTCCTCAGCCTCCCTGCTCGTACCGACCTGGAGCCGTCATTGAGTTGCCGCTGGAGCCGGGCTACTTCGTCGTTGGAGACACGAAGTTTTTGTTCCAACATAGACATCCTATCACTCTAGCCCAATCGGTAAGTCTTATATGTAAGCTCAGCATCGTGCAGTTGCTTTTGAAGTATGGAGAATCTCGTCGATCAGTCCCACTCAAACCGCAACATATTGGAGGACCATGGTGAGCTCCCCTCCAGAAGTTGAACTTTCTCATTAGTTGCCTTGAGCTGAGTCTTGAGGGAGCCGATCTTCGCCATCAATGCCCAGGATTTATCACTTGCACTCTTCCAAAGTTCGGCCAACTCCCTCTCGAAGCTCCCCTTCTGAATGCTAGAACTAGCGGCGTCTTTCATGTGCAGGTTCCGGAGGTGGGTAACCTCTTTGGTCGCCTCTAAAGTATTCTTTTGCGAAGCTCGAAGATCGTCCTCTATCTTCTTTAACTTCTTCTTCAGCTGATGGACTTCCTTCTTCAGGCTCTTATTAAGGATTTTAGGGGAATCTCCTGAGGCAGTGGATCAGCATCGATGGGAGACTACATTCAAAGTATAAAAAATACTCAAAGATATGGACAAAAAAAGGAAATCCACTTTCATTAATCAAAAATTTTGAGTACAAAGAGGAAAAGGATCAAAAAAGAAAAATATACAATTATTCAAGAATTTCAACCTCGGGAGGGGTGATAGAAGATGAAACTGGAGCGCTCTCGGCTACCTCGGGTGCTCAAACTGGCTCAGGCACTTCTGTGGCAGCCTCGGATGGACTAGATGCAGGCTCGACGAAGGAAGGATCGACTGTATCATCGGATGGTCCCGCATCTGCCTCATCTTCCTCCAGAAAGCTAAGGTCGAGTTCGGAGAACCTCCGAGCCACCCTGCCTTCATAGAGCTCAAAACCCTTGATGAATACCTTTTGGCCAAATTCTACGTTCAGGTTCCTCATCTCGGAAGAAGCCTTGAACTCTTCCACTGTCTGGGTCGCCGCCTCCGAGATCGACTTTGCCATTCGAGCCTCCAGTTTGGTGAGCTTATTTTCCACTTCTTTTCTTCTCTCCTCCTCCAAAGCCAGCCCGACCTTGAGTTCGATCGAGATGAACTCCTCCTTCTGAAGCACCCCATAAAGACTTTCGATGTCCACCGCCTTCTCCTCGACAAGGCGCTCGACCTCGGCGACCCTCTCTTGAAGGTGACAGAGCTAAACTCGAAGGCTCTCTTGGACCTTCTATGCCTCCACCTCCTGACGATGAGTCCTCTTGATGTGGACGAGCATCTGGTGACCTGACTGCAACAAGCGATTGATGTTAAAAAAAAAAATGAGGGGGGAGAGAAGAAGAAAAGCATAGAAGAGAAGAGAAAGAGTCAAGCAATGGAGCAATCACCTTAAGGATGGTTCCGAGGGAACCCCAAACGAGCTGCCGTGGGTCCAGGTCAGCCATCTGGTCCACCACCTCGGACATGGCAAACTTATTGGCAAGATCTCAGATGATCTTCGGATTGTCAAAGGGATCCTCCCCTCGTTCGTTGCCATCACCATCCGACCCACCTAAGCGAGCCTTGCAGGGGGTCTTTGTGATGGCTTTCTTTTTCTTTTCTCCCCTGTCCCTTCCCTGACAGGGAGCTCTGAAACTCGATCCCCGCTGAAAGGATCTGAGGGCATGAAAGGCGCCGGGTCCACGCCAACGATGCCAACCTCAGCAATTAGGGCAGTCTCGGCACCGACGATGACCTCAGACGCAACAGCAATAGAGGTGGAGACTTCGGAGCCGGAGACACCGACCTTCATTCTCTTTGAGCCATCATTTTATATCTTTTCTTTTCTCTTCTTAGTGTAGAGCCTTTTGGTAAGCATCTCGGCAGCTTGTACATCCATCTCTGTAACAGAAAAAGAAGCACGGTCAGTAGCAATACACGTGTGCAAAATTGTATGGATTTAAAAATCAAAAGATAAACCAACGGGATTGAAAGGGCTCAGACCCAAGTCGAACAAGGTCTGTTCTTTTAGATGGTCAGAAAGAAGAGGAGCTCAGTACACCTTAAGCTTATTGGAGGAATCAAGGTCGGCTCCATCCAAGCTAGGAGCTCGGCGAACGGACTCCCTAATATAACCCCAAAAAGGAAGACCTAATGGCAAGGTCGGGCAATGTACAAAAAAGTACTTTTTCTTTCAGTTATGAATGAAAGAATGGGCACCTTTCAGTAACCCCTTCTTGCTGAACTGGGAGAAAAAGTACTACCAATCCTTCATGGAAGGATGGCGCTTGAAGGTATAGAAATTTCTAAAAAGCGAAATGGTCGGTTGGACTTTGGCCAATCGACAGAGGGAGAGAAAATCTATAACGAACCAAAAGAAGTTCGGTACGACAAATGCGAAGAAGATGTTTAAAAACCGAAAGAGGATGACTATGAATGGGAGCAGCGGGAATCAAAGCCCGATGCACAGAGCTTCTAAGTATAAACAAAATCAACCGGTCGGAGGAGAGCTGACCCAATCGTCGAAGCTAGGGAGTTCAAGGTCGCATTCTAGAGGGATTCTGTATTGAATTCGGATCATAGAAAGATCGTTTGGGGTAAGGATGGATGGGATAGTGTCTAAAACAAAGGACGAGTGGGGCATGTTCCTAGGATCTACCTCGGCCTGAGATGTAGGATCAAGGAAGGTCAGTCCAGACAAGCCCCAAGAATTGATGGAGTGGGAGGTTTTGGAAGATATTCGGATCAAAATAAAATCCTGAGAAAATCCTCAAAACAAAAAAAAGGGAGAAAAAAAATGCAAGAAAAATGTCGCTGCCAAAAATCGGGGGAGCGAGAAGCCAGAGAGAAAAAGCATGTATAATCTAAGAGAAGGATTAGGAAACTGATTTAAAATGTCTGGAAAGAAAGAAAGGATGATGGATGCGATGGAAACCGACCGGAAGGATGTCTGGAGCTCGAGAAGATGAGGAAGGAGACTAATATCCTTGGGAAGAAGGCGAACGAGGACCAAATGAAGGAGAAGACTTGGGCAAAAATGGCTCCCGGAGGAGAGAAGAAGGTCTTAAATTGCTAGAGGTAACCCGAGGTAGTTATGATTGCAAATCAACTTTGATCGGTCAGCATGCGCCGCGTGTCCCACTCATTATGACAAAGGAGTGGCGACGGGCGGAGTTTTTATGGCGTCATACCTTGGGCAGGATTCCGTTTGGAGATTCGAAGGACCGTCTTTTCGAACTCATTTTAGACTTAAAAAGCTTCAGTGCCAGTGTGGTAAACACCAAAATGTCTTATCCTAGCAGGCATGGGAATCCGAGACTGGACTTTGGCAGTCGCCTTCTTCCTCTCTTTCTTCGAATGTTGAACTCGAGAGTAGGACTATTGTTGAGGATAAATTCCGCTCTCATCGAAGTCCAGTCTGATGCTTGGTCTAATAAAATGGGTAATCACGGAAGAGCTTCGATCGAGAATTCTTTCTTTTGGACTCCTTTAGCAGTCGAACTCCTTTCAGCGATCGGACTCCTTCCGGACTCCTTTAGTAGCCAAACTTCTTTCAGTGATCGAACTCCTTCAGCAATCGGACTCCTTCAGCGATCGAACTCCTTCCGAACCCCTCCAGCAGTCGGATTTCTTTCGAACTCCTTCAGCGACCAAACTCCTTTCGGACCCCTCTAGTAGCCGGACTCCTTCAGCGACCAAACTCCTTCCAGACTCCCCCAGCGGCCAAACTCCCGACAGTCATCCAGGAAGGTCTCCGCACAAGTCCGATCCCATACACGGTATGAACTGTCCTACACCTGGACTACCTTGGAGTAGTTCGAACTCCTTAAAAATTGATATAGCTCAAAGGTCATCACCAACCGACGCCTACCCCTCCGATCTTTGACTATCAAATCTCAAATGGACTGGCACCTCGCGACAACAAACATTATCCTCCATAACAAACTTCACGTGGCCCCGAGCGGCCTACTACCTGACAATTACAACTATTACTATCAGTTTGTTATAGGCTTCGTCTATAAAAGAGACTCTCCAGATACGTTTTCTCTAAGCTCTCATCTTCTACTTAAGACTCTGCTCTAAATTTTTCTGAGCACTCCATTTTTGTTGACCAAAAAAGCTAACTTGACCATCGGAGGGTTTTGTCGGAGCCATTACCTCGGGCTCTGGGCGAGACTTATTTTGCAGGTTACCAACGGCAACGTCATCTTCCCCAACGACAACCAGATTTTGCACCAATAGTAAATAACTTAAATTTTAGATACAATCCAAAAAATCAAAAAATTGATAAAATATTTTGAAAGTTATGTCCCTCCTCCCTCCATCTCGATCGACCACCATCCTTTCCTATCGCGGGTCGGTGTATGATAGTGGAGAGATGAGTGGTGGGCCCAAGTGGAGGAGGAAGAAAGGAATGGCAAAGATGGAGGAAGGGGGCGGTGGGATCGAGCAACAGAGGAATGAAGGAGGCGGGCTCGAGCAGTAGAGAAGGAGAAAAAAAGGAAGGCGGGCCCGAGCTACAATAGTGTGGCTATAGGAAGACGAGTGGCGAAAATGGAGAAGGAAGGGGGCAATAGGCCCGAGCGACAGTGGGGGAGCTATGGGAAGGTGAGTGACGGAGGTAGAGGAGGAAGGGTGCGGCGGGTTGGAGCGGTGAAAGGGGGTGGAAAGTAAACGACGGTGGTTGGGAGGCGGGCGATAGGCTTGAGCAATGGAGGAGGAAAAAGGGGGGCCTGAGCAACAGCTATGGGGTTGTGGAAAGATGAACAGTGGAGGCGAAGGAGGAAGGGGGCGGCGAGCTTAAGCAACAGTGATGAGACCGTGGGAAGACAAGCAGCAGAGGTGAAGGAGGAAGGGGATGGTAGGCTTAAGAGGTGGAAGGAGAAAGGGGGTTATGAAGTTAGCAGTGATGGTGAGATGGGCCTAATTGACGGAGAGGTGGGCACAGGAGGAGGAGGAGGAGGAGGAGTAAAGGGGGTAGCTATGACGGCAAATCCGAACGATAGAAAGATAGGCGGAGGAGGATGAGAGACGGCATGCGGCGGAAAGGAGGAGGTGGGTGGCGATGAGGAGGAGCTATAAAGAAGAAGAGAAAGATGAATTAAAAATAATAAAATATTATTTTTTAAAAAATAAAAAATATAAAAAATAATAATATAATATTTTAAATATTTTTTATAATAAAATATTATTAAAAAAATACTGCAGCAAACTTCGATCATCCTACGGCGGTCGGAGATTGACGAGAAGAGTGCGTAAAAGTTTTTTCCTATTCTGCGGTATCAGTTTCGAAAAAATTGAGACTTCAGGTGCAAAAACTGACAACAGAAGTTGGGGCCTCCGAGCCTGGGGAAGCAAACCTTTATTGTTTTTTAAAAAAAAAGGGTACATTGAATTTAGAAAACGAACCTTTTGCACAGGACTCTCTCCTGGGATCTTCCTAGCATAGCGTTTCGTATTTGAGTGTCATCTTATTCCATTCATTCTCCACATGGAAGAAAATCAATTGAAACCGCCCTAGCATCGCCGAGCTGTTAATGCGATTAGATAGTTATATCAAAAAAAATAAAAAAGGTGCAGAAAGTTTGCTTCCCATTATTCAAAAGCACACACAGAATTCCATAGATAACTTTTTACTAGCATCAAACTAGATGGCATAAAATTTGCCAACCTACCCTGCAAATCGCATCCTTGTCGCTATCTACGTAGAAGGTTATCGAAAAACGAACATACAATTCCATAAATAACTTTTTACTACTACAAAACTTGATGACAGCTATTCGTTTGCCAACCTGCAAATCATACCCTCATCGGTCATCTATTTGGAAGGCTTGCGCAAATATATGCATTTTTATTTATACCAAAAATTATGTAATTACCAATCACATATTATAATAAGCTGGTTAATAATATTATTTTTAATTATTTTGGAAAGAAGAAAGAAATTTTTTTAACCTACTCAACTCTATTTTTTTAAAAAAAATTTAAAAATATATGAAAAAAGCAAAAGTGGGGTCTAAGTCCTTTTGCCTTTCTATAATGAATCATATTATTGAATTACAAAGCCTCTACTTCGTTAGCATTTGCACAATTTGAGTTACATTTCCTCTTCTATTTATTTTTTTGGTAAGAATTTTTTTTTTTGATAAGAAATTTTCTCTTCTAATTAAAAAATATTTTTTTATTATAGACATGACCAGCAAAAATCAACATGAAAAATCTATAATCCTACAAAAGGAACACTACAGTGTTGAATCCGAGTTACATCCTTCATGCAAAAAGAATGCTCAATGTTCTTTGTGCAGGACTTTCTGATCAGGATGAGAATATTCGGATTACTTTGACAGATAGAAATGGTGGAAAGGTCCATCAGTTAGGACCCGAATGGGAAATTTGAAAATTCTGATCTCTCTCATGGTTGGGCTTTCTACTCCCTAGAAAAATAGGGAGAGAGAATGAGAGAGAAGAGGGCTGCTCATCCACCCCAAAAAAATAATAAAGAGAGAGAGAGAGAGAGAGAAGATTTGTCCCTCTCTTATTTTTCTATCTCAACTATTTATTTTTCTTTCTCCACCTGATTCATGAGTCCTGGTAGATGGTCCCATCTCTTTTTTTGCTATGGACCATGTTGACTGTGGTAAAGAGGCCCTGCTTTGATACCTAGATGGACTATCGAAACCGTCATCTCACCCTTGTTAGGTATCCTTGAAACCCACTATTAACAATCCTTGTCAATTAATCTAAGATATTGATTGTGTTTCTATTTCATGATCCTTTGATTAAGTTGCTTTTACCTAGAGCCATTAGGGACCATCACCCAACCAACCACCTTCTTGTTCTCTCTCTTGAAATTTTAATACCATGGAAGTTATTCAACACTCCTTAGAGTTTCGAGTGATTCACTAAGTTGAATTCTAAGAGTTCAAGGTGAAAAAGGTAAGTAATTCTGAAACTCCTTATTAGCTTTTAATTACTGGTTTGTATTCCATGCTTAAAAGATTATAAAAGATGAAAATAATATTTGACATTAATGACTTCATATTTTTCTTAAAATTAAGTATTGATTGTATGATATTATGAATACTACAAGAATTCAGACTATTAGTGACGGCAAAATACTGTTGCTAATAATCCTTCCGCCATCATTAATAGATCCATCATTACTAATATTGTTGTAAAAGCTAATCTAAAAAATTCTTATCATTAATTGTCACTATTAGCGATAGCAAAAATCGTCATTGCTAATAAAATATAAGCAACGACTTTAAAAATAAAATAATTTCATCGCTAATTATTTTTTAATATAATTTTTTTTAAAAAAATTAAAAATTATCAGTGAAGGCAATTTCATTACTAATAGCATTGCTAATGATTATTAGTAACCAATCTTATCATTGCTAATACCATCTCTATTTTTTTAATTTTTAAATAAAATAAAAATATTATTTTAAAAAATATTAGTGATGGTAATTTGATCTCTAGTACCGTCGCTAATAGTTATTAGCGGTGAAGCTACCGTCGCTAATATCGATGTTAATAATTAATATTATTTTTTTAAAAAAATTAATAGTAATATTTTTTAAAATTTATTTTAATTAATCATAATAAATTATGGTTTCTAATACCTATTATAATTAAAATTCAAAAATAATATAATAATTAAAAATTAAAAACTAATTATATTATATTTAAAATAAAAACTATATAATTTTTTTACAAGCAACATCAGAAAAATATAATACATAAAAAAAATCAGATCCAATCCTCATCATTGTCATCCGCCTCCTCTTCCTGCTTCTCTTCAGCAACTGATGGATGAGAGCAGAATGTTCCAGCATTCTGTAACAAAAAAAATAATATTAACAAGTTTCGATATGGGGGCGTATGTTTCGATACACTTTTTTTATTCTCGAACAGATTATTTCTACATATTTCATTCGATGATACGGAGTTATAGACACCTTCAGCCCATCAATTAAATAGTTAGATTGAATTTTTAGCCAATAGATTCTCTTTCCAAAATCAAACCTAAATATATGAAGCTTCTAAAAATAAAAACTTAAAATAATTAAAAAAATTAATAATATAATTACTTGATGCGATGGCTAGGATGATGAGTCCAGCTAATCGTGCAGCTGCGGATCCTGGAGAAGCTCCACGACTGTATCGTGGATGGCATCCAAGAGGCTCTGAGGTTGCTGGCTTAGAAGTCTCTGCACAACCTCCTCCACATGCGCATTGCTCCAGATCTAGGACGTCGAGTTCTCTGAGGATGCCGAAGGATATCCAGAGGGTAGAGAATCGAAGCTATGGTCGAATCTTATGATTCGGCTCCAACTAACTCGTCCGATAGTGCTGAGTCATCCCTCAAGATCAAAGAAGTCTAAGAAGATGGATCATCACCATACCTCTTAGTAATGAACGTCGCATAACGCATCTACACAGTTCAAAAATATATTAGTTATAATATAAAAATCAGATCCTATAACAACTTAATTAGTCAATAAAATTTAAAGTTCTTACCGTGATCTATCGTGATGTAGAATCTAAATAGTCACCAGTTCTCCTAGACTGGTGCGTGGCCCACTACAACTATAGCTGGTCTGGTAAATGACCCAACTGCCATATCTATAATAAGAAAATAATAATATTAAATTAATTAAAATATGCATATAAAAATTTTTACAGTTCTAGTAAAAAATTTTGGTATTGATTTTTTACCAATCTATCAGCCATAATATGTGTGCCAACCGAGCCATCCGCATGCTTGATTAGATCCTGCTAGATGATTCAGTTTAGTTGGGTCCTCTACCATCTATCGGAGTACTCCTCACTGCTCCACTGATCGCACAGGCTTGTCATATGTCCGCTCGCATCTAGTGATCCATGAAAGACCTCTGGTTCGATGGTAATTAAAAATCAGAGTGCTGGATAGCGGACTATCTGAGGCTATAGAGGCCATCTCGAAACCTCCATGTGGCCACCTCCTCGAAGATCTAATAGCCAGCCTCCTCTAAAGGGAACGTCTAGATTTTCTAGCTCTGCTTTCAAAATTTTTTTGAAAAATCATACACAGCGAAAACTATTATTAATCAAATTAATAATAAGAGCTACATATCTAATCTAAAAATCCTACACAATCAGGATCTAATGTATCATATATGCATGCATATCTGAAAAATAAAACAGCAAGTGCAGTAAAACTATTTTACTGCTTCTACGTGTTCAGAACATGTTATCTTTTCGCGGATAGATGATCTCCATAATCTGATCTTCTTGATGTAGATCTGATCATCATGATGCAGCCACACACGTGTCTGACCTCCACAGATAATTCACACGAGGCCCTGATCTCGATCAACTCCTCCCAAGTGCTAGCTCATGTGGAAGTCTTTATAGGCCGATGTAGATCAAACTCTTTTGATCTTCTTCATCGGATCTTCGAATGCTTCGGATCCCAATGAGCACAGAAGAGATTTAGCAGAGGTTTCCACCAAAATCTATGTACTCACGACCCTCATTCCTCATAGATCTAAATTTCAAACCCTAGATAGATTTTAGGGTATGCACTCACCCAAATACCCTTATGCCTAGAACTCTTTCTTTTTTGGTTTTTCTCACGCACGCAAAGAAGAGACTTTCTCTTCTCTCCATTGCTTTCTCCTCTCTTCCATTAGTTCTCTTTTTTTTCACGTCCATAAAATCTAGTATTTTATAGATCGCACAAACAAGAGAGGCATGAGGAAAATGTTTTGATCAATTGGTTACCCATTCAAACTCAAATCCTATTTGAATTGAACTTATAACCAGATTAAACATATCCATAAGATGTGTGAGAAGGGAGAACGCATGCCCTTCCTTGCATGGAAAAACTTCACAAAAAACCTCTTTCTCATGGAGATAGATTAGTGCAAGTTTAGGTGATGTGGCGCATGAAAAGACTAGTTAAACTAGTCTCAATGTTTGTCATCCAATTGAACCATTCCAATCCAAATTGGTTAGGCCCAATTAGATAACATTAAATCCAACTTATTTAGGCTTAATTAGACTTAGTTAAATTTTAATTAAATAAAAAATTAATCAAGCCAAACCTCTGATCAAATCAGACATTAAACCTCCTTGATGATTAGATCATCTTATAACCTAATCGGATCAAATCTAAATAAATCTAATTCAATTGATTTTGATCCAAAAAAAATCACTCAATCAAATTGAGTTAATTAATGATTAAATTCACTAATTAAACTTCTCTAGATTAGCCATTAGATTAAGTAAGAATCTCTAGTGTATGTGACCCTACAGGTTTGAACCTAAGTCGGTAGCACAGAAACCAATTTTCTATACTAATCGAAGTGACCATCTAGTAATGATACCTGACGTTCGGATAGGCCAAATAGTGTAATTGCAACATTCAGAATCTACATAAATATGGTTACCGCGTAATTCATCCCTTTGATCTCGGTGCATATGATGACTCAGGATTTTAACTATCAATCTTGGAAGATATATCTAAATTGTGTCTCAAAGCAATTAGTCCTGTGACCCCTCATAAGGACTATCCTGGCCAAGGCTTTGCTAAAATAAAATACTATTGAATACAACTCCTGAGTCTAGAAGTGGTCAATCCCATCTTGACTCACACACACCGACTTTTCAAGTACTTGACAGTGCCTAGAAATCTTCCATCACTAAATTAAAAATTTAAGTAGTCCGGCACTAAAGCATAGTAAGTTACTTGAAAGTCACTATGATGATCTCAGGTTAGAAGGATACTTATGTTCATATTCAATCAGAGCAATTTTTGATAGCAGAAAAGCTCTAAAATTGATCACGTTCAGTACAGATGTATTCCTATATCTCACCTACATGCCATATCAACATCTCTACACTCCTTGGTTAAGAGGTCATCCGATCTATATGGCATACAATGATCTATACTCAATAAACGTTGTTATTCTAGATAACAACATATCATTTGATTGCAAACTTATTTAAGAACTAAACGATAAATTCTTCTTTATCGATTTTAAATAGTCCTAAGAATTTCATCACAACAGATAAGAGTTCATTAGAAAATAAAAAATTTATAATGAAAAATCATAATAACTTTTATTTAATTAATAATTTATATATAATTATATAAATTAGCTCAATCATCGATAGGCTGATGATTAACTTTAGGATACTATTTTCAATAATCTTTCACTTGGCCTAAAGCCAATCAGTGCAGTATCGTATACACATCTTTAATTTGAAGTCGTCGAACTCCTTCACCATAATGACTTTAGTGAATGGATCAGTCAATTTTTTTTTTCCATCGATCTTTTGAAGATCAACATCATCTCGATCCATGATCTCCCAAATAAGGTAGAAGCGGCACAGAATGTGCTTCATCTATTAGTGTGCTTTGGATTCCTTCACCTGAGCAATGGCTCCAGAGCTGTCATAGAAGAGCAGAACTGGACCATCTAGGAAGAGTGCTACTCCAAGCTCAGTGATGAACTTCTTCAGCCACACCGCTTATTTGGCAGCATATAATGCAACAACATACTCTACCTCACATACTAAATCAGCCATGGTGTGCTGCTTGAAACTTTTCTGGCAGACAACACCACCATTAAAGATAAATATATATCCCGACATATTCTTGTTGTCATCTTGATCAGACTGAAAATTAGAGTTTGTAAACCCCACAAGTTTTAAATTTGATTTACCATAAATAAACCACTAGTCCTTAATATTTCTCAAATACTTTAGAATGGTTTTAACAACCTTCTAATAATTTTCTCCTAGATCAGATTGATAGCTATTCACTATCCCTAGTGAGTATACCACATTTGATCGTGTACATATCATGACGTATATAATGAAACCCACTACCGAAGCATATGAAAATCTACTTATACGCTCTCTTTCTTGAGGTGTTGTCAGACAATCTCTCTTCGAGAGAAAAATTGCATGGCCTATCGATAGATAGCCCTTCTTAAAATTCTCCATGCTAAACCTCTTTAGCATAGTATCAATGTACATGGATTGAAACAATCCAAGTAACTTTTTTGATCTATCTCTATAGATCTTTATCCTTAGGATGTAAGAAGCTTCTCCCAGATCCTTCATGGAGAACTATGACGACAGCCAGATTTTTATTCCTTGTAATGTAGGAATATCATTTTTGATTAAGAGAATATCATCCACATACAAAACGAGGAATATAACTACTAGACCATTAGCCCACTTATATATGCAGAGCTCTTTTTCATTCTTAATGAAGCCATACGTCTTGATTATCCTATCAAAATATTTGTTCCAACTCCGAGATGCCTGCTTCAGTCTATAAATGGATCTTTGAAGCTTGCACATCTTAGATTCATCTATGGATGTAAAACCTTCAGATTGTATCATATACATCTCTTCAGTCAGCTCTCCATTTAGGAAAGCTATTTTCATGTTCATTTACCAAATTTTATAGTCCAAATGAGTAGCTATCGTAAGCATGATCTAAATAAACTTGAGCATTGCCATAAAAAAAAATATCTCATCATAGTCAATACCATAACATTGACGATATCTTTTGACAACCAAACAGGCTTTATAGGTCTCTATCTTTCCGTCTGTACTTCTTCTTTTTTGAAGACCCACTTACATCCTATAGATTTTATCCCTTCGGATGGGTCAACTAATATCCATACATCATTGACCTTCATTGACTCTGATAGAAACGCGATGTTGTCGTTAAGATACCATATTTATCAGTTTAATCCGACTTCTTAAAATAATTAAAAATGCGTAGATAGCGATGAGTCGGGTCGAATCCACAGGGAAGGTAGTATTTTTAGATTTGAAATTTTTGATTTTTGAAAAGAAAAGAAGAAAAAAATTTGAGTTTTTGGAATTAAGAGTGAAGTCGAAAAATTAAAAGTAAAAATTAAAAGGTGTAGAAATTTAAACTTGGTACTAAGATCTATTAGTTAGATCTTAGCATCTACTTGCAATAAAATGTAATAATTAAAATATAGAAATTAAATTATAATAAAAATAAAAAGTAAAAAATTAAAATGTAAAAATAAAATTTTTATTAATTAAAATTTTAGAATTTAAATACATAAAATTTTAAAAAAAAGATAATAAAATAAAATAGCCTGATCTCTGATCTTGGATCGGCATTGGCAGAAAGATGGTGTAGAAGCTCGACTCTTCTTCTCGACACCCATTGCTTCGAAGCAGTCTTTAACCCATAGCCTAGCTTCGCCCTGTATCAAAGCTTCACCTTGATCGAAGATGATGATTTCTGGAGGCCTAGGGTCCTTTTTATAGTGCTAGGAGGGCTGGATATTTTTTCTAAAGGCAATATGGGACTAATGAACTTTGTAATCATCAAAATTTGAATAAAATTTGAATTAAA
Source organism: Cocos nucifera (assembly GCA_006176705.1). Classification (NCBI taxonomy): domain Eukaryota; kingdom Viridiplantae; phylum Streptophyta; class Magnoliopsida; order Arecales; family Arecaceae; genus Cocos; species Cocos nucifera. The sequence goes on along the minus strand of QRFJ01004338.1, from coordinate 74,243 downwards.
ATAGCTCTGATATGACTCTGATAAGTTTGGTGAAATTTGGCCGTTCAATAGGAATCTAATGGTCCAAAAATCATCAAAATCGGATGCAGATCAGCTCAGATCGGGTCGGATTAAATTCTGGCCGTTGGATCGTGCTTGATGGAGGAAATCTGGCCGCAAATCATGCGCCTGAGAGTTTGATCACCGTCGGGAGCTTTCTGGACCGTCAGATCGTCGCCTGGATCGAGCGCTGCCGTCCGATGGTGATCCGCGTGATGTCTGCAGCTGAATCAAATTCGGAAGCAACCACAGCCGTCCGATCCTGACCGCAAACAACCACATCCGTCCGATCGTGCAATCACTGTTCCCATGGACCGCGTGGACCGGCCGCACCGCACACCGCAACCAATCATTGCTTCTGTTGTCGAGCGAAAAGACTAAATTACCCTTGTGAGCCGCGATAAATTTCTGTAGACCCTTTAGGGGTCTAGGTCCACCACGTGGCAAGCTCTGATTCGCCGGATTTTGCTGAGCTGGCGGTCCACGCCTGGATCGTGGACCGGCTGATGGCTTCAACGGCTGAGTCGGCTTTGATGGCTTGGCTTGGCTTGGTGGCTCGGCTTGGCTTGGTGGCTCGGCTTGCGGAGCCGGCTGAGCCGTTTTCTTTTTTTATTTAATTTTTATTTATTTTATATTTTTAAAAATTCATATCTTTTCTATTTTAGCTCTATTTTACTTTAAAATTTATTTCATTATGATCAAAAAAATGAGCTCTTTCTATTGATAATAAAATTTTATTTTTTAATTTTTATTATTTTTTAATTATTTTAATTAATTTTTTAATTAATAAAAATATGAATTTTTCAAAAATTATATATAAATTGATTAATAATTTTTAAAAATTAATATAAATTAATTAATAAATTAATACTTTTATTGATGAATTTATGATGCTTATCACACCCCCCAACTTAAGCTTTGCTCGTCCTCGAGTAAAGAAAGAATTTAGTTTTAAATACCTTTTAACTTTAGAGTTTCGAATTTTACTAAGCAATTTTTCAAAATGGCCATTGATATTCAGTAGAGCTTAAATGAGACATATCATTGGGGTATTAATACTTATCAATAGAAAAATTAAGTAAAGAACATTAAATTTTTCAGAACTTTTTTTTAAATTATTTCCACTTTTATCTCTGATTTGTCTAAACTTTCATATAGGCAGGTGTATTGCTACTTTCCATCCTTCATTTATTAATTTTTATTTTTACATTGCCCACTTTTTGATGCGAATATCATTGCTTACTTCGACAACGGGACCCGGTTACTCGGTGGAAAACCAATATTTTTTTTTATTTTTTTTATTTATTTATTTTTAATATTGTACCACTATTGAGTGTCTTAACTCCTTAAGCTTTCTATTTGATCCATGTAGCGAGTCTTGGGCCAATGACTCCCAAACCAGTTGGCTTTAGGGCACTAGGTATAGAATACCCCTCGGGCTTACTAGCTCGAATCAAATAGGCTACGAGTTAAAACTAGCTTTACAACGAGCTTCTTTGCCCTTCCCACCTTTTGACGCGAAACTCAATGCTTGCTTAGGCAAAGAGGCCCGGTTACTCAGTGAGAAGTACTTGGAAACTATTTTATTAAAATAAATTTTTATATGAAGAAACGTATAGTTACCCTACACAAGCCTATAAAAAGTAGACTTTTCTTTGATGCTAGTAGAAATAATTAGAAATGCTCCAAGGAAAAACTTTTTTATGTTCTGGACTTAACTCTTTATTGAATTTTCTTAATACTTGATTCCTCAATATCTCACAGATTCTCTGATCTGTGTATCAATTTTCTTTTAAAAATGCTTAGTTTTATTCGATTCTTAAGCATAATCAAGTATCTAAATACTAAATACTAACTTTTTCAAGGACTTAAAATTTTAAATTTTTTATTTTTTTCTCCCCCCAACTTAATCGACATTGTCCTCAATGGAAAAAAAAAATAAAGGGTGTAATAAAGAACATGGAAGAATACACCTAACTCAGTATATTTTTGGTCCAGCACATGCCTTTGAAAATTTGAGCTCTCCCTCCAACTTATTCAAATTATCCTAAAAAGAAAATAAACTAAAAAGATAAATTAGATAAAAACTAAATATTGGGTTGCCTCTTCCAACAAGCGCTAAGTTTACCATCTTCAGCCAGACACAATGCAGCTCACTATCCTGTGTCGAATATTGGATTGACAAATTCCAATGGTTTTGGATTGCCAATCTCAGAAAGTTGATTTATAATCCCATTATTGATATAATCTTTGTTAATTTTAGGGATATAATTTGTGATTCCATTCTCAGACCCATGTTTATTAAGAATTTCTCCTATTTATTTTTCTAAAATGCTCATGAATGGAGTTTTAGGAGTTAAGTTTGATTCAATGGGTGCTGGAATGGTGACTAAAGGCGATTTTAATTCTGAAGGTAAATTAATGTGATCCTGCTTAAACAACTCCATTGATATTTCATTACATGCCTTTTGATTTTTATAAGAAGAACCAGCTTCTAGGGTTGAAGGGAATAGGACATTAGGTTTATAAGTCTCGGGTAAATCATCTATTCTCTTTTTCCTTATTTCTATCTCATTTAAACTGGAACTAGCATCAGTACTAATTCTTGGCTCGGGTTCTTCTATGTGGTTAGTCTTAGTACTAACCAGTTTCTCTAAGTTTTTATTTTGGCTAGCATCAGTACTAGCCTCTCTCACCTGGTCTTGGTATGGGTCCATAAGAATCCTATAGCTTTTAAGTTCAGAAATTACTTTGGTATTCTCTAATTGGGGATTCTTAGATGAAATATTAGATTGATAATTTAATCCAGGTGGTTGGTGGTCATTAGGTGGGTTGTTTGAAATTGGTAGGTTCGGTAGTTGATCTAGTTCTCTCCTCATGTTAGACTCAACTAATTGTCCTATTTGAGCTTCTAGTCTGGCGATAGATTGCTGTTGAGTTAGAATTAATTGTTGAAGTTGGTTAAATCTATCATCAGCTAGATTGGTCTGTTGAGGAGGTGGGTATGAGGGTTGATTATAATATGATGGCTGGTTAAACTGACTAGGCTGACCATTATTATAGGCATAATTTTGATAATTTTGCTCAAGTGAAATTTGGGTCTGAGCCTGAGTCTGTTGGGATTGTCCAAGAAAAATTAAAGTTACTCCAATCTGAATTATATGAATTTGAAAATGGGTCATTAATCAATTTGGAGTATCCTTGAGTAGCTTGAACTTGTTCTTGGATAAAATATGGAAACTGTGCAGTCATAGGACATTCACTTACATGATGGGTTGGACTAGCATAGATTGAATAATTCTCCTGATAATTAGAAGATGATGTGAATTGTGCAGGAGATTGTTGACCTAGGGTTAGGAGTTGATCTATTTTCTGAGCAAGAAGGTCAACTTTATCTAATTTTTGGACTATTAGATTCATATTAGCCATTTGATTATTATGTTTAATGTGAATCAACCATTCAATTAAGTTCAACTAAATCAGAAAAAGCGATTTCCTACCATGCATGTATTAGTGTAACCCTAATGTATGGTTCAAAAAAAAATTTAGAATATTTTTTTTATTTTTTTATTATTATTATAAATTAATTTTTTTATTTATTAATTTATTAATTTAATTTAATTTAATTTAATTATTATTTTTAATATTTTTTTAGTTAGTTTAATTTAATTTTTATTTTATTTTATTTTATTTTTTTAGAGGAGAAAGAAAAAGAGTTCTAAAGAAGAGGTCCTAAGGAGTCCTAGAACTAAGAAGAGAGAGAAGAATTAAATTTAATTAGGTTTGATGTTGGTTAGCAATCAAGTTGGTCAATCAATCCTGACTAAGGGTTATCCTAGATCTAGACAGCTCCTAACTGCCAAGGTCACCTTCAAGCCCTCCAAGTGTAGGATTAGCCAATCAACTAGCCAGGTAAGTGTAAGGTCTGGTGGGAGTCCCCCCGTTGCTTGCCTTAGACACCAATTGTGCTTGGCCAGGTAAGCGAACGGAACCAATTAGAAACCACCTTCCTTCGGGCCCAGTCGTCCCTGAACCACTTTCCTAGACACCAGTCAAATTGACTTATCCTAACCCGGTTCAACTCTTAGGATTCCTTGTCCTATTGAGCTCGAGTTCCTAGGGTTGATGTCTAATTGATTTTAAAATTAAAGGCTTAGGTCAATGCAGGATGCTTGGTTGGTTGTTTGTGGGCTAAGGAAGGGTGATCAAATCCCCACCTTATCTTGTTTAATTGGGTTGTGCCCTTAATTTGATTTAATATGAATATGCAAAAAAAAAAAATTCAATCAAAGGGTTCTATGCAATTTAAACTAGATGCATGCAACTAATTGAATTCTGAAAGGCTTACCTTGCCTCCAGCAATCACCAAAAAAAAAAAAATAAAAATAAAAATAAAACTAATATGATGCATGCTCTAAACAGTTAGGATTTCTAATCTTATCATGAGATTTTTTAATTAGGTTTAAATAAATATTTTTTAAAATTAATTTAAAAATAAAATAAATAAATAAATAAATAAAAAGAAAAGAGAACTAGGGTTAGGATTGATCTCACCAGGCAAAACTTCTGATTCTTTTTGTTCTTTTTTTTCTACAAAATAATAAAAAAAATTAGCAAGAAAATAAAAATTTTATTTATAATTTATTTATAGAAAAATCAAAGAGATCAAAAATTTAATATCCGTGCCTTCCCCGGCAACGGCGCCAAAAACTTGATAGGAACGCGATGTTGTCGTTAAGACACCGTGTTTATCAGTTTAATCCGACTTCTTAAAATAATTGAAAATGCGTAGATAGCAGTGAGTCGGGTCGAATCCACAGGGAAGGTAGTATTTTTAGATTTGAAATCTTTGATTTTTAAAAGAAAAAGAAGAAAAGAATTTGAGTTTTGGGATCAAAAGTGAAGTCGGAAAATTAAAAAGCAAAAATTAAAAGGTGCAGAATTTAAACTTGGTACTAAGATCTACTAGTTAGATCTTAGCATCTACTTGCAATAAAATAAATAATTTAAAGTATAGAAATTAAATTACAATAAAAATAAAAAGTAAGAAATTAAAATGCAAAAAATAAAATTTTTATTAATTAAAATTTTAGAATTTAAATACATAAAATTTAAAAAAAAAGATAATAAAATAAAATAGCCTGATCTCTGATCTTGGATCGGCATTGGCAGAAAGATGGTGTAGAAGCTCGGCTCTTCTTCTCGGCACCCGTTGCTTCGAAGCAGCCTTTAACCCATAGCCTGGCTTCGCCCTGTACCAAAGCTTCACCTTGATCGGAGATGTTGATTTCTTGGAGGCCTGGGGTCCTTTTTATAGAGCTAGGAGGGCTGGATATTTTTTCTAAAGGCAATATGGGACTAATGGCCTTTGTAATCATCAAAATATAAATTTGAATAAAATTTGAATCAAAATAGCTCTGATATGACTCTGATAAATCTGATAAAATCCAGCCATTCAATAGAAATCCAACGGTCCAAAAATCATCAAAATCGGATGCAGATCAGCTCAGATCGGGTCGGATTAAATTCTGGCCGTTGGATCGCGCTTGATGGAGGAAATCTGGCCGCAAATCATGCGCCTGAGAGTTTGATCACCGTCGGGAGCTTTCTGGACCATCGGATCATCGCCTGGATCGAGCGCTGCCATCCGATGGTGATCCGCGTGATGTCTGCAGCTGAATCAAATCCGGAAGCAACCACAGTCCGTCCGATCCTGACCGCAAACAACCACATCCGTCCGATCGCGCAATCACTGTTCCCATGGACCGCGTGGACCGGCCGCACCGCACACCGCAACCAATCAGCGCCTCTGTTGTCGAGCGAAAAGACTAAATTACCCTTGTGAGCCGCGATAAATTTCTGTAGACCCTTTAGGGGTCTAGGTCCACCACGTGGCAAGCTCTGATTCGCCGGATTTTGCTGAGCTGGCGGTCCACGCCTGGATCGTGGACCGGCTGATGGCTTCAACGGCTGAGTCGGCTTTGATGGCTTGGCTTGGCTTGGTGGCTCGGCTTGGCTTGGTGGCTCGGCTTGCGGAGCCGGCTGAGCCGTTTTCTTTTTTTATTTAATTTTTATTTATTTTATATTTTTAAAAATTCATATCTTTTTCATTTTAGCTCTGTTTTATTTGAAATTTATTTCGTTATGATCAAAAAAATGAGCTCTTTCTATTGATAATAAAATTTTATTTTTTAATTTTTAATTATTTTTTATTATTTTTTAATTAATTTTTTAATTAATAAAAATATAAATTTTTTAAAAATTATATATAAATTGATTAATAATTTTTAAAAATTAATATAAATTAATTAATAAATTAATACTTTTATTGGTGAATTTATGATGCTTATCAGACTCCATTTTGGATTTCATGATCTCAAGCTATTTTTTAGAGTCGAATCTCTGCATCACATCCATGTAGATGATCGGATCCTCATTGTTCTTATTGACTTCGATAGGATCACCATCCCTAATCAAGAAATCATAGTATCTATCCAGCTGATGTGGTACTTTACCAGATTGTCTTAAAGATGCAGGTTCAGTAGGCTCCGGGTCTAATTGAATTAAATCTGATTCAGGTTCAGCTACATGTGTCAATTCTTTCACCTATCGAACTTTCTCAGGTTTGATCTTAGAGGCATTAGTCCCTTCACCAAGGAATTTTTTTTCTAAAAAGACTATCTTAAGGCTGACAAACATCTTTTGTTCATTAGTTAGGTAGAAGTAATACACTTTGGTCTCTTTTGGATATCTTATAAAACTACACTTATCAGACTTAGGTTCTAGCTTGTCCGTTACTAAACATTTAACATAAGCCAAACACCTCCAAATCCTAAAGTATGAGAGTACTGGCTTACGCCCTATCCACATCTCATATGATGTTTTAGAAATAGACTTACTCGAAACCATATTTAGAATATAACAAGCTGACTCGAGCGCAAATTTCTAAAGAAAGATTGGCAGACCGACAAACCCTATCATAGATCGAACCATGTCTAATAGGATTCGATTCCTCCTTTCGAACACACCATTATGCTATGATATTCCAGGAGGAGTCCATTGGGATAGAATTTTATTCTTTCCAAGATATGTTAGAAATTCACTAGCAAAGTACTCACCCTCTTGGTCAGATCGAAGAATTTTAATACTCTTTTTTGTTTGCTTTTCTACTTGATTACGGACTAGTTTGAACATTTCAAATGACTCCGACTTATACTTCATTAAATAGACATACCCATACCTCGATAGGTCATCTGTGAAGGTTATGAAGTAGAAATATCCATCTCTAGCGCTTGTGCTCATGGGTCCATATACATCAGTATGTACTAGACCTAGGAGTTTACTGGCACGTTCATCTTTTTCAATAAAAGATGACTTGATTATTTTTTCAAGAAGATAGGACTCATAAATCGATAGTGATTCATAATCATTGATCTAAAGAATTCATTCTCAAGCCAACATGTTTATTCTATTCCTATTGATGTGACCTAAGCTACAATGCCAAAGATAGACATCTGATACTTCATCTATTCTAGGATGTTTACCAGAGGTTTGGACTACGTTAACAGGCTGTGATAATAGATAAATTTTATTATTCAATTATCCAATATAAATCATAACATCATTCAAAATGATATCACAAATATTTACTTTTATTAAAAATTGATAACTGTTCTTAGCCAAAAGGCCTACAAAAATTATATTCAATAAAAAACTTGGACAAAAATGACAATCACTAAGAATAACACTATAAGAATTGATTACAAGGTCCATGATTCCTAAAGCTAGAATTGGAACTTGTCTTTCATCTCCAACGTTCAGAAATCTCTCACCTTCACCAAATTTTCTACTGATCTATAAATCTTATATTAAATTATAAATATAATAAGAGCTTTCGGTATCTAATACCCAGGAAGTAGAATCATAAATCGAGAAGTTGCAAGGTATTATCGTATAATTATCTTGCTCGGCAACTACTTGCTTCTTTCTTGGCCTGTTTAGATCCAGGAAAGCAATGTACTGAGGATAATTCCTCTTCTAGTACCCCTACTTCTTGTAAAAAAAGCATTTCGCCAGGCTCTGGTCAGGCTTGTGCTTCTTGGTCTGACCCTGCACAGACATCCTAGCATGTGGCTACACATCTTGCTCTTCTTTTTCTTATTCTTCTTTTCTTTCTTAAAGGGTCGACCAGAAGAAGATCCTTCCACTACATTCACCAATCCCTTTAGAGTTGATGATCCTTCTCAAAGTTCTACAGCAATCCCAATAACCCATGGTAGTTCTCTACAGGCTTTGTCATTCTAAAATGAGTAAGAAAAAGGAGGAAGGACTTGGGCAATGAATTTAGGATCGCATCCTTTTCGAGCTGCTCATGTAAGAAAAAATTTAGCTTACTCAGGTATTCAATCAACTCGATCATGTACAATACATGATCAGTGACTGACACCTCATCTCTCATACAAGTGTTGAAAATGGCACAACTAGTTTTGTGCCTTTCAACATTGTTAGGTGTGTCAAAAAAGTCGATCAACATTTGAAGCATCTCCTCAGATTGGACATTCTCAAACCTATGGCTGAACTCATCATTTATCACCACCAGCATAATGCACCGAATGATGATGAAGTTATTGAGCCACTTCTAATAAGTATCTCGGACTGCTCCTATAGCATCCAGAGCTGGCCCCTTAGGTGTCGGATCAGTCAACACATATAAGATCCATTCATGCTCTAAGACGATCTTCAACTTTCGATACCAGCTATTGAAGTTGGGTCTCATGAGTTTATCATTATCCAACAATGACCGGAGCAATAGGGTAGTGACCATTTTTGCACAAAAAAATAAACCTAATTAGTATATGAATTATTTACTCTAAAGTCTTGGACTTTAGTCTAAAGATTCTTCTACTATTTTATTCGAATCGGTAGCCTCTACCTTCAATTCGAGAAATTATCTCTAATTTCTTAGTGGATACTGGAATCCACATAGGCTACACACGAGCCTAACTTTGGTTGGTCAACCTATGTGCACCTACGGATAGATTCATAACTCATTGCTTCATCAAACAACTTCTAGTAATTTTAATTTTGCTCTGAAAATCTAATCAATAAACTTTGGCCTCCACTGAAAAGATCTAGTTAGGTCCAATCATTAACATGACTATATTTGATGCATCAGACCAATGAATGATCAGGCTTGATTTTGGCTGGTCAACCTGACCACCATTAGAAAGATACGACCAAATTATTATATTATGAATGATAATTTTATTAGTCAATAAGCATCAAGTTTTTGGACCTTCAATGATTATTAAACTAATAGATCCATTATCACTCAACTTAATGGAAGGCTATGACTTAGTTATCACCATAATTTTATTATTTTAAGGATCTAATAATTTTAGAAGATTTAGTTAACTTATTTTTAAGAATTAACCAGTCAATTTGGATCTTTTTACTAACTTCATCAAGTCAGATCAATAAGGATCTAATTAAAACTAGCATTAGGAGCACCTAAATTAGTCAAACTGATTTACCTAATTGACATGGATGAGTCCAAATCATCAAGTGGTCTAATCAAGATCTAATTCACCAGGATGGCCAGGTAAGTGAGATCAGTAGAAGGGATATGCCATTAACTCGTCAAAGACTAAATCAGTGCAAGTGAGCTGCTAGACTGATCTTAGACACCATCCGGTTTATTAGTTTCAATTTGACTATCCTAGCAATTTTAGGTTCGACTTTGTAGCTACGAATCAAGTCCATTTGGTCCTCATTAAAGGCATAGGCTTGACCAACTACAACTATTGTAATTTGGTGTAAAGAATTCTTGACCTAATCTAAATCAATATTTAACTAGATTTGATTAATTACTCTAATTTAGTTCATTCTTTAACTAACCTTAGGTCTAACCCAATTAACGAACCTAATTTGACTAACCTGATTAACCCATAATTTTATAATTAATGTCTTAGGATCTTTAATTCATAATTCTAGACCCTTATTAATCATGCTTAATTCTTAATTAAGTTTAAGATTGATGATTGGGGTTCGGTATTTTGAAAATATTTTTCAAAGTTTGAAAGGTTCTCTATATCCTAGCACTGTTTGAATAAATAGATCGACTCATTTAAAAAATGGATTAGCTTATTTCATAAACAAGCACTAGATGTAGGTTAGATTATATAAAACCAATCAATTTAGAACTTTAGCCAACTTCTCAGTCGGGCTAGCTCGGATCCCATCCAAGTTGGCTCGAACAAAAGTCGAGCTAGCTCAATTTTTGAGATAACAGGCTTAGGCAAAAAGTTAGAAGTCTAACATTCCCATCGGGCAGGCTCGGATCTCATCTGAGCTGGCCCGAATTGAAGTCGAGCCGGCTCGATTTGCCTGAATTGAAGTTGAGCCCGCTCGATTACTGATCGAATCGGTTGGAGCATCAATCTAGAAATGATATCATGGCTGACATGCTGGTTGAGCTGGCTCGATTTTTGAGAGAGTCGACTTGACCAACGAATAGAACCTTTCCAAGATCCTATTTAGGTTTAATCTAAAACTATGTACTCTACATAAAAATCATGAAATTATTTAGATCTAATCTAAACACTAATTCATGATATAGAATTTAGATTAAACACATCATAAAAATTATTAGATTTAATCTAAAATTTTATGATCAATTTTATAGATCGCAACATACCAAAAAAACCTTTTCACTGTAATGGATAAACTTTACAGCAGGATAACCTACAATCCCTATGATCATTATTTTTTTATTTTTTAGATTAGATTATTATTTAGGTCTAATATAAAAATAATTTAAAATACGCATATATAATACATTAAAGAATCTATTTCTCTGATATCAATTGAAGAAAATGAGTAGAATTTCTAGCTCTACTTTTGAAAACTTTTTTGAAAATCATACATAGCAAAAACTATTATTAATCAAATTAATAATAAGAGTTACAATCTAATCTAAAAATTCTACACAATTAGAATCTAATGTATTATATATACATGTATATCTAAAAAATAAAATAGCAAGTATAGTAAAACTATTTTACTACTTCTACGTGTTCAGAACATATTATCTTTTTGTGGATAGATGATCTCTATAATCTGATCTCCTCGGTATAGATCTGATCGTCATGATGCAGCCACACACGTATCTGACCTCGATGGATAATCCACACGAGATCCTGATCTCGATCAACTCCTCCCAAGTGCTAGCTCATGTAGAAATCTTTATAAACTGATGCAAATCAAACTCTTTTGATCTTCTTCACCAGGTCTTTAGATGCATCAGATCCTAATGAACATAAAAGAGATTTAGCATAGGTTTTTATCAAGATCTATGTACTCATGATCCTCGTTCCTCATAGATCTAAATCCCATATCCTAGATAGATTTTAGGATATGTACTCACCCAAATACCCTTGCGCCTAGAACTCTTTCTTTTCTGATTTTTCTCATGCACGTAGAGAAGAGACTTTCTTTTCTCTCCATTGCTCTCTCCTCTCTTCCGTTATCTTTTTTTCATGCTAATAAAATCTAGTATTTTATAGATCGCATAAACAAGAGAGGCATGAGGGAAAGGTTTTGATCAAGTGGTTACCCATTCAAACTCAAATTCTATTTGAATTGAACTTGTAACCAAATTAAACCTATCCATAAGGTGCATGAGAAGGAAGAACGCACGCCCTCCCTTGCATGGAAAAACTTCATGAGAAATCTCTTTCTCGTGGAGATAGATTGACGCAAGTTTAGGTGATGTGGCTCCTAGAAAGACTAGTCAAACTAGTCTCAATGTTTGTCATCCAATTGAACCATTCCAATCCAAATTGGTTAGGTTCAATTAGACCAGATTAAATCCAACTTATTTTGGCTTAATTAGGCTTAGTTAAATCCTAATCAAATCAATAATTAATCAAGCCAAATCTCTGATCAAATTAGAGATTAAACCTCCTTGATGAATAGATTATCTTATAACCTAATCAGGTCAAATCCAAATGAATCTAATTCAATTGATCTTGATCCAAAAATAATCACTCAATCAAATTAAGTTAATTAGTGATCAAATTCACTAGTTAAACTTTTCTAGATCAGCCATTAGATCAAGTATAGGAATCTCTAATGTGTGTAACCCCGTAGATTCGAACCTAAGCTGGTAGCACAGAAACTAATTTTTTATATTAATCAAAGTGACCATCCAGCAATAATACTCAACATCCGGATAGGTCAAATAGTACAATCGCAATATTCAGAATCTACATGAATATGATTACCGCATAATTAATCTCTTTGACCTCTATACTTAGGATGACTTAGGATTTTAACTATTGATAGGAATGCGATGTTGTCATTGAGACACCGTGTTTATCAGTTTAATCCAACTTCTTAAAATAATTAAAAATACGTAGATAGCAGTGAGTTGGATCGAATCTATAGAAAAGGTAGTATTTTAGATTTGAAATCTTTAATTTTTGAAAAAAAAAAAAAAGAATTTAAGTTTTGAAATCAAAAGTAAAGTTAAAAAATAAAAAGCAAAAATTAAAAGATGCAGGAATTTACACTTGGTACTAAGATCTACTAGTTAGATCTTAGCATCTACTTATAATAAAATGAAAAGTAATAATTAAAATATAAAAATTAAATTATAATAAAAATAAAGAGCTAAAATTAAAGTATAAAAAAAATAAAATTTTTATTAATTTAAATTTTAAAATTTAAATACATGGAATTTAAAAATAAAATAAAATAAAATAAAATAGCCTGATCTCTGATCTTGGATCAATATTAGTAGAAAGATGGTGTAGAAGTCCAGCTCTTCTTCTCAGCATCCGTTGCTTTGAAGTAGTCATTAACCCATAGCCTGACTTTTCTCTGTACAAAAGCTTCATCTTGATCAGATCTATTGATTTCTAAAGGCCTGGGATCTTTTTTATAGAGCTAGGAGGGCTGGAGAGTTTTCTTCTAGGCAATGTGGGACTAAGAAGCTCTTTGATCATCAAAATATGAAGAAATCTGAGTGAAAATTAAATTAAAAAGATTTTTAGATGAATTCTGTTACTCTGGATGAAATCTAACCATTGATAGAAATCCAATGAACCAAAAATCATCAAAATCGGATGCATATCGGTTCAGATCAGGTCAGATTAAATTTTGGCCATCTAATTGCATTAATCAGAAGAAAATCTAGCCATTGGATCAAGTTTTGGATATTTTAATTAAGTCGAGAGCTTCCTAGACTGTCGGATCTTCACCGATTGGTTTTTTGGCCGTCGGATCTCCATCGGATCGACCATAGGATGTTGGATCGCGCAATTACTGTAGCTATGGACCGCATGGATCGGCTGCACCATACACCGTAACTAATCAGCACCTCCTATCATCGAGTGAAAAGTCCAAAATATCCTATGAGCCATGATAGATTTTCTGTGAACCCTTTAAGGGTCTAGGTCCACCACGTATCACTCTGTGATTCGCCGATTTCTGCTAGACTGGCGGTCCATGCCTGGATCATGGACCGACTGACGGCTTTCATGGTTGAGTCAGCTAATGTGGTTGGCTTGACGCATCGACTTGAGTTGGTTGAGCCATTTTCTTTTTTTATTTAATTTTTATTTATTTTATTTCTTTAAAAATTTATATCTTCTCCGTTTTACCTCCATTTTGTTCGAAACTTATTTTGTTGTGATAAAAAAAATGAGCTCTTTCCATTAATTATAAAACTTTATTTTTTAATTTTTATTATTTTTTAATTAATTTTTTAATTAATAAAAATATTAATTTCTTAAAAAATATATATAAATTGATCATTAATTCTTAAAAATTAATATAAATTAATTGATAAATTAATATTTTTATTGATAAATTTATGGTACTTATCATACCTTTCAACTTAAATTTTACTCATCCTTGAGTAAAGAAAGAATTTAGTTTTAAATATCTTTTAACTTTACAATTTTGAATTGTACCTAAACAGTTTTCAAAATAGCCATTGATATTTAGTAGAGCTTAAGTGAGATACATCATTAGGATATTAATACTTATCAATAGAAAAATTAAGTAAAGAATATTAAATTTTTTTAAATTTTTTCTAAATTATCCCACCTCTATCTCTGATTTGTCTAAACTTTCATATAGGTAAGTATATTGCTACTTCCATCCTTCAATTATTGATTTTTATTTTTATATTATCCACTTTTTGATGCGAATATCATTTCTTACTTAGGCAATGAGATTCGATTACTCGATGAAAAATTAATATATTTTTTTTAATTAACATTATATCACTATTAAGTGTCTTAACCCCTTAAGCTTTATATTTGATCCATGTAGCGAGTATTAGGCCAATGACTCGCAAATCAGTTGGCTTTAGGGCATTAGGTATAAAATATCCCTTGGGTTTACTAGCTTGAATCAAATAGGCTACGAGTTAAGACTAGCTTTACAATAAGTTTTTTTGCTCTTTCCATCTTTTGACGCGAAACTCAATGCTTACTTAGGCAAAGAGGCTCGGTTACTCAATGAAAAGTACTTAAAAATTATTTTATTAAAATAAATTTTTTATATGAAGAAACGTATAGTTATCCTACACAAGCCTATAAAAAGTAGGCTTTTCTTTGATGCTAGTAGAAGTAATTAGAAATGCTCCAAGAAAAAAAATTTTATGTTCTAGACTTAACTCTTTATTGAATTTTTTTAATACTTGATTTCTCAATATCTCATAGATTCTCTGATCTGTGTATCAATTTTTTTTTAAAAATACTTAGTTTAATTTCATTCTTAAGCATAATCAGGTGTCTAAATACTAAATACTAACTTTTTTGAGGATTTAAAATTTTAAAACTTTTATTTTTCTTTCCTCCAACTTAATCGACATTATCCTTAATAGAGAAGAAAAAATAAAGAATGTAATAAAGAATATAAAAAAATACATCTGACTATATTTTTGGTCCAGCACATGCCTTTGAAAATTTGGGCTCTTCCTCCAATTTATTCAAATTATTCTAAAAAAAATTAACTAAAAAGATGAATTAAACTAAAAAAAACTAAATATTGAATTACCTCCCAATAAGTGCTAAGTTTACCATCTTCGGTCAAACATAATGTAGCTTAACTATCCTGTGTCAAATATTTGATTGACAAATTTCAATAGTTTTGAATTGCCAATCTCAGAAAGTTGATTTATAATTCTATGATTGATATAATCATTGTTAATTTTAGGGATATAATTTATGATCCCATTCTCAGACTCATGTTTATTAAGAATTTCTCCTATTTATTCTTCTAAAATACTCATGAATGAAGTTTTTGTATTAGGAGTTAAATCTGATTCAATGGGTGTTGGAAGGGTGACTAAAGATGGTTTTAATTCTGAAGATAAATTAATGTGATCTTGCTTAAACAACTCTGTTGACTCTTCATTGCATGCCTCTTGATTTTTGTAAGAAGAACCTGCTTCTAGGATTGAAGGGAACAGACTTTTAGGTTTATAAGTTTCGGATAAATCATCTATTCTCTTTTCTCCTTTTATCTCATTTAAATTGGAACTAGCATCAATACTAATTTCTGGCTTGGGTTCTTCTATGCAGTTAGCTTCAATACTAATCTGTTCCTTTAAATTTTTATTTTGGCTAGCATCAGTACTAGCTTCTCTCACCTGATCTTGGTATGGGTCCATAAGAATCCTATAGCTTTTAAGTTCATAAAGTCCTTTGGCATTCTCAAATTAGGGATTCTTAAGTGAGACACTAGATTGATAACTTGGTCCAAATGGTTGGTGGACATTAGGTGGGTTGTTTGAAATTGGTAGGCTCGGTAGTTGATCTAGTTCTCTCCTCGTGTTAGATTCAGCTAGTTGTCCAATTTGAGCTTCTAGCCTGATGATAGATTCTTATTGAGTTAAGATCGATTGTTGTTGATTCAGAATTAATTATTAAAGTTGGTTAAATCTATCGTTAGCTAGATTGGTCTGTTGAGGAGGTGGGTATGATAGCTGGTTATTATATGATGGCTGGGTAAACTGACTAGACTGATCTTTATTATAAGCATAGTTTTGATATTGGGGTCTATTCTGATAATTTTGCATAGGTGAAATTTGGGTCTGAGCCTGAGTCTGTTTGGATGTTCAAAAAAAATTATGGTGGTTGCTCCAATCTAGATTATATAAATTTAAAAATGGATCATTAACCGACTTGGAGTAGCCTTGAACAGCTTGGACTTGTTCTTGGATAAAAGATGGAAATTATGCAGCCGTAGGACATTCATTCACATGATGGGTTGGACTAGCACAAATAGAACAAAACTTCTGATAATTAAAAGATGATGTGAATTATGCAAGAGATTGTTGACTTGGGATTAGGAGTTGATCAAATTTTTGGGCAAGAATGTCAACTTTATCTAATTTTTGGACTATTAGGTTCAGGTCAGCCATTTGATTATCAGATTTAATATGAATCAACCATTTAATTAAGTTCAACTAAATCAGAAAAAGTAATTTCCTACCGTGCATGTATTAGTATAACCCTAATGTATGGTTCAGAATTTTTTAAATTTTTTTTAAAAAGAATTATATATATATATTATTATTTTATTATATTTAAAAAAATTATTTTTTAAAAAATTATTTTAATTATTTTAATTATTATTTTTAATTTAATTTAATTTGATTTAATTATTATTTTTAATATTTTTTTAGTTTGTTTAATTTAATTTAATTTAATTTTAAAGAAAAAAAAGAAGAAAATAAAAGTTCTAAAAAAAAGGTTCTAAGGAGTCCTAGAATTAAGATAAGAAAGAAAAATTAGTTTTAATTAGATTTAATGTTGGTTAGCAATCAAGTTGGTCAATCAATCCTGACTAAGGATTATCCTAGATCTAGACAGCTCCTAACTATTAAGGTCACCTTTAAGCCTTTCAAGTATAAGATTAGCCAATTAACTGATCAGATAAGTATAAGATTGGTGGGAGTCCCTCCGTTGCTTGCCTTAGGCACCAATTGTGCTTGGCCAAGTAAGCGAATGAAATCAATTAGAAAACACCTTTCTTTGGGTCTAATCGTCCCTGAATCACTTTTTTAGATATCAGTCAAATTGACTAATCCTATTCTGATTCAATTTTTAGAATTTTTTATCCTATTAAGCTCAAGTTCCTAGAGCTGATGTCTAATTAATTTTAAAATTAAAGGCTTAGATCAATGCAGGATGCTGGTTGGTTGTTTGTGAGCCAAGGAAGGGTAATCAAATTCCCACCTTATCTTAATTAATTGGGTTGTGCCCTTAATTTGGTTTAATATGAATATGCATAAAAAATTTTCAATCAAAGGGTTCTATGCAATTTAAACTAGATACATGCAACTAATTAAATTCTAAAAGGCTTACCTTGCCTCCAACAATCACCAAAAAAAATAAAACTAATATGATGCATGCTCTAAGCAGTTAAAATTTTTAATCTTATCATGAGATTTTTAATTAAATTTAAATAAATTTTTTTAAACTTAATTTAAAAATAAAATAAATAATAAAAAGAAAAGTGGACTAGGGTTATGATTGATCTCACCAAAAGTAGATGCTTTCTTCTTTTTTTCTTCTTTTTTCTATAAAATAAATAAATAAAAAATTAGTTAGCAATATTTTAAAAAAAATTATAATTAATTTATAAAAAATTAAAGAGATCAAAAATTTAATATCCGTGCCTTTCCTAGCAATGACACCAAAAACTTGATAAGAATGCGATGTTGTCATTAAGACATCATGTTTATCGATTTAATCTGACTTCTTAAAATAATTAAAAATACGTAGATAGCAGTGAGTCAGATCGAATCCATAGGGAAGGTAGTATTTTATATTTAAAATCTTTAAATTTTAAAAAAAAAATTTAAGTTTTAAAATAAAAAATAAAGTTGGAAAATAAAAAGCAAAAATTAAAAGGTGCAGGAATTTAAACTTGGTACTAAGATCTACTAGTTAGATCTTAGCATCTACTTGCAATAAAATAAAAAGTAATAATTAAAGTATAAAAATTAAATTATAATAAAAATAAAGAGCTAAAATTAAAGTGCAAAAAAAATAAAATTTTTATTAATTAAAATTTTAGAATTTAAATACATGAAATTTAAAAGAAAAATTAAAATAAAATAGCTTGATCTCTGATCTTGGATCGGCATTGGCAGAAAGATGGTGTAGAAGTCTAACTCTTCTTTTCAGTATTCGTTGCTTTGAAGTAGCCATTAACTCATAGCCTGGCTTTTCCCTATACCAAAGCTTTACCTTGATCAGATCTATTGATTTCTAAAGGCCTGGGGTCCTTTTTATAGAGCTAGAAGGGCTGGAGAATTTTCTTCTGAAAAATATGGGACTAAGGAGCTTTTTGATCATCAAAATATGGAGAAATCTAAGTGAAAATTAGATTAAAAGGAGTCCTGGACGAATTCTTTTGCTCTGGATGAAATTTGGTCGTTGATAGAAATCTAACGGATCAAAAATCATCAAAATCAGATGCGTATCGACCCAGATCAGGTCGGATTAAATTCTGCCCGTTCGATTGCATTAATTAGGAGAAAATCTGACCGTCCGATCGAGTTTTGGATGTTTTAATCAAGTCGGGAGCTTCTTGGACCGTCGGATCTTCACCGGCTAGTTTTCTGGCCATCGGATCTCCATCGGATTGAACATAGGCTATTGGATCGCGCAAGTATTGTAGCTATGGATCGCATGGACCAGCTGCACCATACACCACAACCAATCAGTGCCTCCTATCATCGAGTGAAAAGTCCAAAATGCCCTATGAGCCACGATAGATTTTTTGTGAACCCTTAAGGGTCTAGGTCCACCACGTGTCACTCTATGATTCACCAGTTTCTGCTGAGCTGGCGGTCTACGCCTGGATCGTGGACCGACTGACGACTTTTACGACTAAGTCGGCTAACGTGGCTGGCTTAGCGTGCCGGCTTGAGCCGACTGAGCCATTTTTCTTTTTTTATTTAATTTTTATTTATTTTATTTCTTTAAAAATTCATATCTTCTTCGTTTTAGCTCCGTTTTGCTCAAAACTTATTTCATTATGATAAAAAAAATAAGCTCTTTCCATTGATTATAAAATTTTATTTTTTAATTTTAATTATTTTTTAATTAATTTTTTAATTAATAAAAATATTAATTTCTCAAAAAATATATAAATTGATCATTAATTCTTAAAAATTAATATGAATTAATTGATAAATTAATATTTTTATTGATAAATTTATGATACTTATCAACTATCAATCCTGGAAGATACATTCAAATCATGTCTCAAAGCAATTGGTCCTGTGACCTCTCACAAAGACTATCCTGGCCAAAGCTTTGCTAAATTGAAATACTATTGAATATAGTTTCTGAGTCTAGAAGTGGTCAATTCTATCTTGACTCACGCACTGACTTCTCAAGTACTTGACTGTGCTTAGAAATCTTCCATCACTGAATTAAAAATTTAGGTAGTCCAACACCAAAGCATAGTGAGTTGCTTGAAAGTCATCGTGATGATCTCAGGTCAGAAGAACACTTTTGCTCATATTCAATCAGAGCAATTTTTGACAGTAGAAAAATTCTAGAATCGATCACATTCAGTACAGATATATCCCTATATCTCACCTGCATGCTATCTCTACACTTCTTGATTAAGAGGTCATCCAACCTATATGGTATACAATGATCTATACTCGATAAATGTTATCATCCTAGATAACAACGTATCATTTGGTTGCGAACTTATTTAAGGACTAAACGATAAATTCTTCTTTGTCGATTCTAAATAGTCCTAAGAACTTCATCACAACAGACAAAAGTTCATTAGAAGATGAAAGATCTATGATGAAAAAATTAGAATAACTTTTATTCAATTAATAATTTATATATAATTACATAAATTAGCTCAATCATCAACAGACTGATGATTGGTTTGGAAAAACTATTCACAAATCCTCATCTTGGAGAGTTTTGAATCGATGGTACTCCTACAAAATAGAAGCAAGCGTGTATTTATATGTAATTAAAATAGCAACATATCAAAAATTTAAAAATTAAACTAGTTTTGACTTATCAAAAGTATCTTTCAGACTACATCACGAGCTCTAGACAGTTAGCTGAAAAATTCGTTCACTAGCCCTGGCATCAAGCATCGGATGATGCCAGTAACCATACAAGATACTTCAAACTCTCTAAATGTGCTGCAAAATTGATTTTGAAAAATAAATATTAACTCTAGAATTGCTAAATTCTAAATATATTAATTGAAGTTGTAGTAATTACAAGCGGCTCTAAACATAGATAAACTATTTATCCTCTGGTCGAGTCAGAGATGCCATGAGCCGAGCAGGTCCTCGACCACAACTCTGTGTCTGTGAGCCGATTGCTACTGCATGTAACTATGGGATCACTAGTAACCCCCTATCATCCAAATCTGAGCGTAAGATATCTAATATAAAAAATATTATATTAGTTAGCAAAGGACAAAATAACAATATCTAAAGTGTTAAAGTTTAATTACCTTTCGATATGAGACGTGTGGAACCATGTGAGCTAGCCGTATGATCTCTCTCTTCTCGAGAGCTCTATTCTTAGCTGGATGGCTCCGACCTCTAGAAGATATAATATATAATCTCTAAAAATAAAAATCAAATCAAGTAGATGATTTAAAAATTGATTTAAATAAAATATCTATCAAAATATAATAAGACGATCAAAATTTAACTCACGTGTAACAAAGATTGTTAGTTAGCATCTGCAATGTATTAGAAAAAAATAATTCTCGTCTAACAATACATGATAATGTGTTGGTCTGTTGGTCTCCTAATTTAGGCGTTGTTTGATTCTCATCCAGCATTACATGAAAATGTAAAGAAGTTTCAGATTTGCCATTGAAAAATAAGGCATTGCAAGTTTCTCTGCATCTTTAACCATGAGATGACTGCAAATGGTTGTCTACGATGTAACACACCATTCAAGCTTACCTTGCATTGCAAGTTTCTCTACACCAAAGTACGGTGAAATGGCCGCAAGCGATTGTCTGCGATGTAACAGACCATCCAAGCTTGACCATACAATAATAAGAACAGAATGCATCATCTTCATTTAGGTACATCTCGCACAGACAGTCATCATAGCCTCTCCGAGCCTTTAGCCGCCTCAAGCTGCAAACCAGAAGTATAAATTTTATTAAAAAATAAAATAATAACTTAAAAATAAAATTCATGTGCTCTTGAAAATGCTACACTCTTAGTTCAAGGACGGGCTCGTTGTCTTTATAAGAGATGTGTCAATAGAGAAATGCTTGATAGTGATACAATAGTTGTCCATTCATATAGAAGTGGATTTATACCAAATTATAAGCATTGGTACCTGCATAGGAAGACGTGAGAGATAATATGCATGGACAGAAAGCTCTACTTGTCTAATATATTTGCTGATGTGCAAGAGTTTAATGGTGACAGGCTCAAGCATATGATTAGCATATTTGATGGATTTAATCTGGTTATCAATGGAAGCCATGTAATAATCTTTCAGATAGCAACTGTCACAGCCGTGATGGACTATAGAGGTTACTATAGTTATAGCCTTGCTTAGCCTCTAGGGGATAGCTATCGTATAAAAGGTATGCATAACTATAACCATAGCAACCCTATAATCCATCATGACCATGATGGTTGCAATCTAAAAGATTATTACATAGACATCCACCAATAACTATATCAAATACCAAATGTATTAATCATCTGCTATAATTAAACAATATGTTAAACATTATACCAGGATCGATATGCAATCATTATGGCATGAATAGATTGCCGGCAATCACCGGACAATAGCTCATCCCGGCTATATGTTAAACATAGAGCATGATCAAGGCTTGCATAATCTCTATGGAGATAGCCACCACTTGATGCAGAAACAACCTCTAGCCTCTCTCTGTGAATAGAGGGAGGCAGGAGACCCTAGGTAAGTCTCTCAAGCCTCTCTTGCTTTTATTTTCTCCGCTCTCTTCCATTGTTGTCTAGTTTCTACTTGACATGATCATCAAAATGTCCCACTAGGAAACTTCTGACAACGAGCTTGATTGCAGGTCTAGCTTTCTGCTTAAGAGGCCTAGTCGCTGAACCGATCTCAACTCTCCTCGGCCTAACCATCCTCTAGTTCACCTCAGGGATCAGCATTCAGCAACAACAACATCCATTGTTTATTTAATTTTTTTCTAAACTAGACTGATCAATGCCCTGGCATCACGCTTCTCTTCCAATCGAAGTAGATTGGAAGATCAAGACTTGAAAGGCACATTCGGACTTTCATATGGACTCGTATAATTTACTTTTGGTGAATCTTCTCTCCATTTATTCAAATAAAATAATAATAAAATTTTCATATAGATGTTTGTAAACAATAGCAGATGATTAATTTGCAGGCGAAATGGATGGGATGACCCGATTCATGAAATTTTAAACAGAATTGCTGGCCCTCAACGCCCTGTACATGATAGAGTTGGCAATTGCACGTACACCAATCTCGAGTTGCAGGCTTCCTAAGAAAAATCCCCCGCGAAGGCGAACAATGTCTCGGCGCTGACACCTTCGCCGAGAGATCTGGCAGCGGACGATCAAAGACAATAACGTTCACCACTTGTCCTATGGAAGGCCTTAAATTGTAATCCGGTTTGGTACTGCATCATAGTTCCACAGCTATCAACTACTTCATTTGTTGCTCGTCAAACTCTTGTTTAATCTTCTATCTGATGTTCACATCTTCGGACTTCGTGTGACATCTTACCTATCTTTGAATACAATCAAGGAAACAACCAACTTAGTCATCAGTTTTTTCATGATACAATTAGACTGCTTTAGACTGTTTTTAGATAGATTTTGTCTTGGCCGTCATATTTTTTTCATGATAATTTTTTGTAATGAAATTTTATGCTTAAGAACAGAAGACCCGCAAGACCAATGGATGAATAAGCTTAGGACCAGAAAAATGAGAAGGATGACTAGGTCTTATTTATGAATCTTCCCGAGAAACTTGCTAGTCTTTTGTGGTGAAGTTTTATGTTCGAGAACCGAAGACTCACAAGACCAATGGATGAATAGGGCTAGGACTTCTGACCAGAAAAATAAAAAGGATGACTGGTCTTATTCATGAAACTTGCGAGTCTTTTTTAATGAAATTTCATGTTCAGGAACAGAAGACTCAAAAGACCAATGGATGAATAGGATTAGGACTTCTGACCAGAAAAATGAAAAAGATAACTAATTCTTATTCATGAATCATGCGGATCCCTACTATGTACCATGCAGTACGGTGCACAGTACATACCATCCATTGCACGATGGATGGTGCGATATACACCGCACCGTATGGTGCACAGTAGAGAACCTGTGCTCATTCACGAGACTTCCAACAAACTTGCCAGTCTTCATCACCCATACGCTATCGAGTTGGAAATTGAGCAACAAGCACTAAGTGTAGGGCCCCCTAAATGAAGCCTTCACCGGCAAATATGGTAGTGGAGTATCAAAGTTGTGAACATTTACTGCTTGTCTTATGGATGGTCTGAAATTGTAACAATCATCAAAGGCTCCGTTTCTTCCTAATGGAACTCCGTGTTAAAAATCTTTCATCTCCAGTATTCCAACCAATCCTGTTCCACCCACTCTGCCCAGTTTATTACGTCTTGCTGCTTCATTTGGAATGGTTCTCTTCCACATAAAGCTTCAGAATAAGTTCTCCAAAGCTGCAAACCTTATCAGACATTTTTATATAGGTTTTCATATATTGCCGAATTATATATCAGTCAATTTTAGATTAAAATTGCTTTTGAATTCTAATGTGTACATGTAGTTACCCCTGTAATGTTTTAGTTTTCTTTACAGACGATCAAGAAACAAAGAACCAACATGGTAATCAATGTTTTCATGTAAATTACATTGCTTTATATTATTTTTGGGTGGAAATCATGTCTTGGTTTCACCAGTCCCAGCTTAAGCTCAGCTTAAATAACCAAATTGAATTTTCGGTCAAGGTATGTTGTTTCAATAAGGTCAGGTTGAGCTTGGGTTAAGATCTCAATGTAAGCTTAGCATGATACCACTTCTAGAAAAGCCCAATCCACCACAAGTGTACAATTTAGAACGGCTGGAGGTGGATGAGAGAAGACCTTCCCAAATCCATCGACGTCGTGGCCTAGTTTAGCAAATTTCGAAACACAACATTTTTGTTGCAAAATTATATACAAAAGTGCTTTCCTAAAATAGAAAAGAAAAGAAATCTCACAAGGCCCTACAAAATGCATTTAATAAAATTTGATCACCTTAATTAGCAAATTGAGGTTCCCTGCTCCTCACAATATACCTTATTGTTCTTTAAGATCCATGCAAGTGGATAGAGGATAAAGTGCTTTGAGATTTCTGCAAGTGGATAAATAATAAAGGAATGAGTACTTTAAGATCTATGTAGGTAGAACAATAGTAGATAGAGCACTCTAAGATCTGTACAGACAAATGAATGACAAATAATATAATACTTTAAGATTTGTGTAGATTGATGTATGATAGAGGATAGAGTACTTTAAAATCTATGCAAATGGATGGATAATGGAGGACAGACCATTTTAAAATTTATTCAAATAAATGAATGACAAAGGATGAAATACATTGAAATTCATGTCAATGGATGAATGTAAAGGATGGATATACTTTGAGATTTGTACAAGCGAATGGATGATAGAGGATGAAGTGGTTTGAGATCTGTGCAAGCAAATGGATGACAACAAATGGAACACTGAGATTTGTGCAAGTGGACATATGATAGAGGATGGAGCGCTTTAAGATTTATGCAAATGAATGAATAAGGATAGGATACTTTAAGATCTGTGCAAGCATGTGGATACTAGATGATGGAATGCTTTAAGATTTATGCGAATAGAGATCTATGCAGACAAATGGATCACAAATGAAATACTTTGAGATCTCTGTCGGTGAATGGATCATAGATAGAGCACTTTAAGATTTAGGCAAGTGAATGGATGACAAAAAATCAAGCTCTTTAAGATCTGTGCATGAGGATAGATGATTGAAATCGGAGCACTTTAAGATCGGTACTAGCAAGTGAATGGCAAAACATGGATGCTTTAAGATCTATGCAGGTTAATAAATGATAGAGAATCAAGTGTTTTGAGATTTATGCATGCACATGAATGACAAAAAATAATCTTTTTAAAGCGAGAGATCTAGATAGACAGCCGAGATATATTGAAACAAATTTAAAGCTTTTGTTTCTAATTAACATGTTTTAAACTTTCGGAATCCAAGTGTAAATGGCCCGAAGAGGTGTTTCTATATAAATCTCCCCCAAATTTATTCGAATAATTTCTACCGATAACACCATCCGGTTTATACTATTTTGGTACAATTCAGCACTCATTAGCAAAGCTTGAAATCCTACTGGAATATCTTGTAGGATGCCAAGGTACCATTCCAAGCGACGGGATGAATGTCCCAACCATCTGATTGGTGTGTTTTGGAACATCTCCCAGGCAGGACGGCAGTTCGTCCCGTGCATCCCATTCTATGGTAAAGCCAAGATGACCCCATGCCACCGGATCTAAAATCTTGCTCGCTAGGCTTTTGCAATCTATGACTTGGATGGGGAAAAAACCGTCGACCACAAAAAGATGTTGAAGCTTTCGCGTTACAATAACACGATAAATATAACGTTCACCTACCAAGTTGATAGTTGTACAGAAAATAACGGGGACATTCCATTTGCGCAGTTTTAAATGAATAAGTAACAAAGCCAACACTTTTCTATATAACACACAAACTTGAAACTGTGGATGATAAAATATTTGCTGTTTTAATTACAATGATAGTCTTCTTCGATGTCGCAAGTAGCTTGCGCTTTCTTCCGAAAGAAGAGACAATTAAACCAGAATAATGGACGGGCGCTACATAGAATATTTAGACCTTTACTGAATGTATTAAGAAGTGGAGACCGGCATGTAGCTGCCGGGTGGTCTCATAGCGGAGGGCAATTTGCGGGTACTGAAAAAAAATTTCTCAGGGCCGCCCCCTCTCACAAATGCATCGTTGATGGACAATTCGAGAGCCATCTCGTCTTCGTCCATCCCTCCACCGGCCCTCTTACACGATACTACATAACACACGAAACCCAACCCACATAGCAAGATTCCAATACCAACAGCAATCCCCACCGCTAATCTCCCGTTACTCTTCTTCTTGGATTGACGACTCAAATTGGAGGAAATGAAATCCCAAGAATAGATGCTATGCGTCTCATAAAAGGCCCCGGTGGCGGCTGAGAAACCAATGGCTACATTCTGGGGTAAGTAGTTCCTCAGGTCCACAATATAAAACAGGCTCCAATTCCTCCGAGGATCTGAAGCATTACGGAGGAAGACGCTCAAATTTTGAGTAACAGCATTGTAACTAATGGATGCAAGGAATTGTACGTTGCTTCTGATGTTAGCATTCAGGTCTACCGAGTCGACGGAAACGATCGACCAAATGTCGATGCCCACATGGTTGGAGCTCGAATCGTTGTACTCTGGGTTCCTGAAGCTATCAAATTCGACAGCCACGACCTCATTCTTTGATATATTCTGGCCAAGGTTTTTAAATAGTCCTAGTGTTCCACCGGATGAATTCGGTAGGTCCTTAAAAGGAAAGGGCGAGAGGAAGAAGGCGAGCCCATCGGCACTTACTTGTTTGCCGAAGCTGTTGATAGAGAATCTGAAATTTGTTGTGAAGTCGGCAATCGTTCCTGAAGCTTTGTCCCAGAGAGGCACCGCTTCAAAATATGTGGCGCTTCCAACGCTACTGCCGAGGGAGGAACCAAATTGGTTCTTGATCAGTTGGATGATGGTGCCGTCAAAGTAGGCGTCGCCAGAGTAGCGTAAGTTTGATATGCCCAGTTTATTGCCGGTGAAGTTGAAAGAGAGTGGTTTTGCAACGGGGATCGGGACAGAAAACAACTGAAAGAGGAGAAGTAGGATGTGGAGAGATCTAGAGTTGCAGGGAGCCATTGCTTGGGAAGCGTTGGAAGCTTGATCCCCAGTATCTTTTGGGTAGTGGCTGCTTGCTGTGGAAAGGCAAAGAAATGAACTACATATTGCTTCTTTAAAATGAATTAGCTGTGGAAAGGTCAATTAAGAGGAGCTAGCACAATTAGCAAGCACGCTGTTTCTTTTCCACTCTACACCTCGTTCTTTGATTTGTAACCCAAAGAAAGAAGAAAGAGCATTCTATTCTTGTCCCGAGTTTCTGACCGCCAGTGCTTCAGAAGTCCAGGAGGCTTGCCAAGCTAGATATTTTGAGTGCCAGAAAGTCAAGGGAGCTGTAACTTCGTCAAGAAATTGTTAGTGGGGAATCGGTCGTTTGGAAAGGACAATGGTTGGTGGTAAGTCATCCTTTCTCTCTTTGCTATTTTATCCGTTGTTACGCCCAGTCTGACTGGTCTATTATCTTGCAACTTGGGATTTGCAGGTCAATTGCAGTCTTGCGACGATACAATTTTTCCATGCCACGACTTGGAAGGAGCCGGTCGTGTGACGATATATGCATTCATGGGTTCGTTCATCCACCCGGTGGCGGTCGGAGATTCGTGCTGCAACTCAAATGGATGAGTTCATGCACCGGCTCGATTTTTTTTTTTTTTTTTTTCCGAAGGTTTAATGTATAATGTTTACTCTGGCTTATTATCTCCACGAACACATCCAAAAATTTAAACAAGTCTAATACATGGAAAGCTTCCACGACTACTCAGATGCGTCTAAAATAAATAATGCTTGAGTAACGTAATTTTAATATCCTAGAAAGGTATTAAGCATAAAATAATGTAGCACATATTGTCAAAGAAAGTAGCGGGAAGATCATATCAAATATTTATTTAATTTTAGGTTAATTATGTTTTAGTCTATGAATTGTTTAGCGCATTTTTTAGTCGTTTCTGGAGTTTAAAAATCTAAAATTTGGTTCCTCTAATTTCTAAACCATTTTAATATGGTTCTTTTTCTGGATTTCAACCAAAATCCATAGCTGGCAATAACCGATGCTTATGTGGTGAAAATACATACTTATGTGACAAAAATTGTCTAAATGAAGATGACGTAATATTAAGCGAGGTAATGTAAAATAGATGATGCGGCATATGAGCAATGACATGGTACAATAAATAAAATTTTTTACTTTAATAACATGGTATAGATGATGATATGACATATGGATGATGATGTGGTATATATTGTAGAATTTTCTATCTAAAAGTATCCAATCACCATGTGCGGTGCTATCATCTATATGCCATATCATCACCTATATATCACATCATTATCCATGAGCCATATCATTATATATAAAGAGAGAGAGAGAGATAGATTGGGCTCCGGTCGATCGGATCCTAGTCCATATTCGATTAGATCTTCGGTCGTTAGATCAGCACGTATCTTCGAAAATAGATGTCTTGAAAAGATGCACCTTCAGGGCTAAAAAAAAGATAGATGCATGCCTGCATTTGAAAAAAAAAATCTGAAAAGTCTTTTTTTTTTTTAGACATTTTTTTCAGGTGCCTAAAGGTTTTTTTTTTTTTTAGCCCTAAAAAAAAATTGAAGGCATTTTTTTTTAGCCCTAAAGCTTCTTTTTTTTTGCCAACCCTGAAGGCACCTTCAGGGCGACTGAAAGCACCTTCAAGGCTGAAAAAAAAGCCTAAAGGCACCTTTAGTTTTTTTCAGACGCAGATACGCACCTATTTTTTCAGCCCTGAAGGTGCGCTTTTTCAGACGTCTACTTTTGGAGATGCATGCTGATCTAACTGTCGGAGATCCGATCGGATATGGATTGAGATCCAATCGATCGAGCCCAATTTACCTCTATATATATCATAAATTATGTTTCTGATCCTCTAAGTTTCATAAATATTTTTGTATGATTCTTATAATTTAAAATAAATCTCTAATCAAGTTCTTTGATTTTCAAGAGTGTTTAAAAAGCCAGAGATGGTGGCAGTGCTCAAAACAAGAAGGTTGGGTCCAAATCTGAAAAGGATCCTAATCAAGATCTGTAGACTACCACCATGATCATGGTGACGATGGCAAAGAAGTACATGGGCTTGATGTCTCAATTGTGTTATTGTCAAGCTTGCTATGAGTATTTCCTAAAAAATGATTTATGATACATAAATGATAATCATGAATATAGGTGATGATATGACATATACATAATGACGTCACACTCGGATATCTTTGAATAGAAAATTTTATAGGACATGCCACATCATCACATATATGCCATGTTATCATCTATATGCCACATCATCACTCATAACCCATATGGGTGATGATATAGTATATAGATGATAACATGGCACATGGTGATTGGACACTTTTGTATAAAAATTTTCATAACTGTTGGTGCGAGAATCTTCTCGAAGCCGGAATGCTAGAGTGGGTAGACCAAATGGGACTCCTGAAGGCGTGACTTGCACAAAAGTTCTAACCAGAAGTTGCTCCGACGAGGACCCTCGACGCTTAAGTTAAACTCTCATTCAATAAATGGAAGAGTGTAAGAGGCAGAATAATGGTATACCTTTCTTGGAAGTCCTTTTTTTTCTTTTTATAGATGGAAGATCAGGGCTCCAGTTGGTAAGTTGATTGGCATGATCTCCGCTTGATTAGGGCTTGGTTTGTGCATGGTGGCAAGATTATCGTTCAAGATTCTCGAGATATAGTGATCGTGGTTGTCTTATCAGTTTTGCGGTAGCTCTCACTTGAAAGGTGCTCAAGTTTCGATTTAACACACCAACCAAGTATCTTTGAGATATAAATTGATCGATGATGATTAGAAGTTAGTTGCCCAATATTACCATTTAGAATCGAGTCCTACTTAGTAGATCGTGGATTACCGACCATTATGCACAAGGATTGCCAAGCATTAATGGTCGACGTGTCTTGTTTGTTCAGAGTGTATAACATCGATCGGGCAGAAGTTGACATCCGGCTCGAAAAGAACCATGATCAACCATGAGTCAATTTGGATTCACATGATGGGCTTGTCGTACTTGATCACTTTGGATCTTGGGCTTTTGCACATTCTTGCTCGATACAACATTTCTCCTAATAATATATACTATATCATCATCTATATACCATATCATTATCCATACCACATCATTATTATGTCACATCATCAAAATAAAAGTTTTCATCATATATGCCACATTGTCTTGGTTAATACTACATCATCTTAATCGATTTTTACCACATAAGTATCTCTTTTCGCTGCATAAGCATCAATTATCATTGGTTGGGATTTTCAGTAAAAGAAAATGGTTGGAATTCGGAGGAAAGATCACATTAAAATGATTCGGAGGGATCAAACTTCAAATTCTTTAACTTCAAAGATCATTTAAAAAAATATGCTGAATTTCATAGACTAAAAGTATAATTATTATTTTTTTTTATTTTTATCTTTTTATACTAGGCCGAATAATGCCCCGGCATGTCGCTTCTCTTCCCATTGCATGAGGTCGTTCAAGATTTGAGATGTGCATTCGGACTTTGTATGGATATGTGTAATTTACTTTTAGTGAATCTTCCCTCCAGCACTTAAAGAGAAATAACAAAACATTTTCATATAGATTTTTATAAACAATACCAGATGAGCAATTTGCAAGCCAAATGGATGGCATGACCTTGTTCATGAAATTTTAAACGAAATTGCTCGTCCTCAACGCCCGTACATATCAGAGAGTTGGCAGTTGTGCAGCAGTCACTAGGTGTAGACTTCCTTAACAAAAAGCCTCCATCTTCGGTAATAGATCTGGTAGTGGAGGAACAAAGTTGAGAACATTCACCACGTCTTATGGACGGCCTTAAATTGTAATCCGGTTTGGTACTGCATCATAGTCCCACAACCATCAACTACTTCATTTGTTGCTTGTCAAATTCTTATTTAATCTTCTATATGCTGCAGTCAAACATATCTCATTCCTATAAAGCTCCTAAACCAAGTCAGTAAAAGTAGTTCGCTATGTCTTGCTCCGAATGTGCAATATTTAGCACAACCATTCCAACGATGTAAACATCAGACAGTTTGCTAGCTTTTCCTGTTTGGATGATACGATGGATTTCAGCTAAGACAATTATAGCATAAAGAATTTTAGAATTTTGGTCGCATTAAAATACCTAATGTGTATGTATTAGCTACCCATATATGTCACATCTCACCTATCTTTGAATAGAATCAAGGAAACAACCCAGCGATCGATTTTTTCATGATAGCATTAGACTTGTTTAGATTATTTTCGGATAGATTGATTTTATGACTTAGCTACCAAATTTTTTCATGATCATTATTTTAGTGTAATTTTGTGCTCTAGAGCAGAAGCATAATAAGCCCATCGGATGGCTCGGATTAAGACTTCTGACCAGAAAACTCAAAAAGATGACTAGGTCTTATTCATGAAACTTCGAGAAACTTGCAAGTCTTCCTCACCCGTAGAAAATGGAATAGGAAATCTAGCGGGGAACGCTAGGCGTAGGCCCCCTAAATGAAGCCTCGACAGGAGGAAAACGTGTTGGTATTGGCATCTTCCCTGCCAAATATGGCAGTGGAGCATCAAAGTTATGAATATTTACTGCTTGTCTTATGGATCGTCTTGAATTATAACCCGGGTAGGTGCAGCGTGGACGTACAATCATCAAACGCTCCATTTGTTGCTCGTCGAGCTCCACGTTTGGTCTTCCAGTACTCGAGCACACGCCATCCCACAAAGTTCCCCTACCCATTCTACCAAGTTTATCATGTCTCGCTACCTAATTTCGAACACCCTTTCTTAAGACTACAATCAGTCGATATTATTGAACTTACATATCAGTCAACTTAAAATTAAAATTGCTTTTGAATTCCTAACATGTATATATTAGTTACCCGTGTAATGTTTCAGTTTTTTTTTACACATAATCAAGAAATAAAGAACCAACATGGTAACCTAAGTTTTCATGTAAATTACATTGCTTTATATTATTTCTGGGTGGAAATCACGTCTTCGTTATCCAGTCTTCACTTGTCCCGGCTCAAGCTCAGCTTAAGAAACCAAGTTGAATTTTCAGTCAAGGTATGTTCCTTCAACAAGGTTACGGTGAGCTTAGATCAAGGTCTCAATGCAAGCTGAGCATGAAACCACTGCTAACAGAACCCAATCCACCTTCAATCTACGATTTAGAAAGGCTGAAGGTGGATAGGCTTAAGGTTGTTAGCAGAGAATGCCATCCCAAATCCGTCAAGGTTGTGGCCTATCGTAGCAAAAATGGAAATAAAACATTTTTGTTGCAAAATTATACAGAAATGCCTTCCTAAGATGCAAAAGAAAAGGAAATTTATGAGGCCTTGCAAAATGCATTTAATAAATTTGACCATCAGAATTTAGCAAATTGGAGTGAAGCGTATCCTGCGGCCCCCAAAATGGTAGTTGTATATTGAAAATTAAAAAATATAAAAACAAAAAAAAAAACAACAATAACAACATCAAAAGAGGGGTGGAGAGGAGGGGGCAGAGAGAGAGAGAGAGTTGGACCGGATTAAAAAGCCTAACTTAATTTAAAAGAAAAATCTTTTAAATTCTCTATCATGGGTAATCACTAGTTGTTACTGCCGGTGGGATTAGAGGCAACACAGACCAGCCAAAGGGAAATTAGTCAACCAAAACTCAGGGGTCAAGATACCTCATTAAGCAAATGCAGTTTAAGCTTATAAAATTGGACCAGATTATATGCTATATTGAAAGAATAGTAACCTCCTAAGACAGCACTAAAGGCCATTTACCTCATACAGATGGACCAGTATGTTCTCCGGTTCAAGAAAAATGAAATTTTAGGACAGTCACATGAAATGAAATAAGAAAACAATAATGGAGAACCATAAGGACCACAGGATTTTTCTTTTCAAAAAAAATTTAAAAAATAATGGGTATAAGATATGTGAAACTGCTTTCCTTTACGGTTTACACGCTGTGGCTCGCAGGACCCAGCAGTCTGTCTTCCTCCTTTGGAACATCCTCAGTGGAAAGTTCGATATTTTGCTTGGCAGTCATCTTGTTCCACTCATTCTCTACACGAAAGAAAATCCACTGAAATCGCCGTGATATCTCCAGAGCTGTTATTGTGAAGACAGTCAGATAGTTGTGCCGAAGATGAGCAGAAAGTTTGTACGTCCATGTGCATCGAAGAATTAAGTTGCTTCCTATTACCCAGTAGAACACCTGCAATTCCACAAACATCATTTTACTGACAAAATACCCGATAAAAAAACAAATGAAAAATTTGCCAGATCTGCAATTCATACCCATATCCGCCCGTATAGAAGGCTTGTGCAAAGATGTGGAGCTTTAAACTTGAAAATTCTGGTAAAAACACTGCAAACATAGAGGGATATGACATACAAGAACATGTGACTGACTCACGGACGACCAAAAAAAAAAAATAAGGTGACAAGTGAGGGGAAGAAAACCATTTTTACATACCTCAGATCCCAATCACGGGCGATATCCCAATAGAACGAATACAATGAATTTATGACACCAGAAAGAAGCCAGAGAGGGCGATAAAAATTGGTCCACTTTTCAGGGAAGACATGATACTTGAGGGCTGAAAGAAATATTACCGGGACTGCGGTCGAGTATTTTAAAGCTGTAAAATTGAACAAAATTAGTGTTAATTTATTACCAAAAGGGTAAAAGTAGAATAGACTGATCTGAAATTCTTAGCAGCATAACTGAGCGAAAACATGGTAAAACCATCCAACAAGTGGTGCTGCTTCAGTAATCAGCATCTGAGAAAAGAAGACATTTCATATGCATCTGAATCTTGAATATATCCCAAAAGAAGCACATGATAATAACAATATCCAAATATATAAGGCTCAGAAAATGCTGAATTCGTACAGACAATTCTGCTGGGCCTTAAATGGAAGCATAGTTCTAAAATACTAGAGGTCCCCCAGGGATTGGCTGATATTGGTCTGACTCGTCAGCGAGGCTTTTTAAAGAATGTTATTGAGCCAACCCAGTGGGTGGCTGAAATGAAGATTAACCAAGATATAGGTTTATGTCAACTGAAATGTGTGGCTAAATGGAATTTAAAGCAACCTCAAGTCCTAATTACTTGGCAACAAAACAGGATCAGATAATCTAAAATATTGCTGAGATTTCATCTAATCTAAAATATTGCTGAGATTTCATCTCCTCTCTTATCCTTGTCTGCTTCACCATCTGTCAACTGCTGGTCCCAATCCCACCATTGCATCTCTCTCACTTGGATTGGACGGTCAACTCTTAGCTTTTCTCATGCCAAATTGAGAGAAAACCTGATCCCCATACCATTGTCTGTTTTAGTGTTGCCTTGACAAAACCTAGCCCACATACTGTGTTCCGAAATTTGGTTTTGGAAACATCAGAAATGGGCTAATGAACAGATTATGAAATGGAGCATTGTGTTTCATCATAAGTTCATAACTATTATTATTAACAGTCTCATCCTCTTAACACAATTTCCAGCTCCACTAAGTCTACCATTTCTTGTTACATATCTTCTCTTCCAATTCTTGCCCCTAAGAGAATTGTTCCTTACTACCCTCTATCTCATTTTATTCTCGTTAATATCAGACTAATGACAATTCCACCAGTGACAAATTCTTTCCTTTCTTGGACAAAGGGCTTGACACATTGGTTTTTCAATTTTAAATCATATCTAGTCCTTCGATTGGCCGGGCATATATCACCTACCTTCTGAACATTTTAAAATTAAACATTAAGTGAGCAATATAGCCAAGTGTTAAGAACCTTTCTTACATGCATACAAGAGAGTTTAAATTTGGTAATAATTGATTTATTATCAGACAAAGTAAATTGAATTTGAATTTTCATCTTAAATAATTTAAACACTATATAGAGATCTACAATATGGAGGTTAGCTGAGGATGTAGAGCTAAATATGATGAATGAATCCTCAAAGAAGAAGGATTGCCCCTAAAAAAGGCTTCATCTTGTCTCTCTTCTTTAAATCTATTCATAGATGAAGTTCATATAAAACTTGTACCTTGGCATTTTGAGAGACTGAATTGAACATATCAATTACTAGTTGCTTCAACTTTTTATGGAGGTTTGACCATTATCTAAGTACTCTTTCCACTACAAAACCAAAGATGCCTTCAGCACCTTTTGTTTCAGTACAGATATACCTCATTATTAGTCGGATCAGGTTAGGCTAACAACTTATGTAACCTTGACCCATACCCGACCAACCCAACACCAGGTTGATACCTTTCATTCATACCCACCCACAGGTCAACCCCCCTAGCGCGATTAACAATATCGATCCTTGACCAACTGAACCTTCCTTTGTTTAGCCCAATCTTCACAACTCCAACTGATTTTAAAAATTTTCAAGATAAATTAAACAAGTGGTAAATAAAAAGATCGACCACTCATAACATCCGTAACCAAGATCATGATTAGTCTAACCTAAACTATCATGACCCAAATAGAAATCTAGCCTCATGATCCGACTCAAGTCAAGGTTTGACCTATACCTGATCCACTGAAATTCTAGATCAAGAAACTTGACCTATACCAGACCCAAACAAGAAAAACCCAAATCCAACCTAGCTCAAATAGGGTAGATTCAGGTCGGATTTTCAGATCTGATTGATTTTTGCTAACTCAAGTTCATATCAACTAGTAATTAAGCATTTTTAAAGACTAATTCAAGCTTACATGGAGTTTTGAATATCATCTATGACATAGTTAAAGCATCAACAAGAGCTTGAAGAGGCAATAAAAGTTAAATGGACTAAATCTGAAATGTTGAGCAGAATACATCAAGAATCGTTCTAACAGTAAGAAGGATCTGAAACAAAGTAAAAGTTATTTTATTAGATCAGACTAAATTTGATTCATTAAGTCAGTTTTGAAATTGATTATGAATTTGAATAAATGACATATCTAGATATAGATCCATTGTGATTTATAATAATGAAGGTTAAGCTCGAATATTAGGTAAAAGGATTATGAAACAAGTAGTCTAATAATGTATCTCCTCAAAATCAGCTAAGTACTCCAAGGATTATCTCATTACCCCACCAAAAGCTATATATCATCTAAGTCTACTTTTTGATTGAATTAAAAAGAAATCATCTTTAATATCTGAAATCATCTTTAATATCTCTCACATCTAAGATTAAGCATTTATTATTAAGATATTTCTAAATGGTATTGGACATATATGAAAGTTTCTACTAGTCTTGGATAAAGAATGCCAAACTACCCCCAACTAGATGGTTCAGGATGTGTCGAACCATACCGGCGGCCAACCATTGCATTTCGGGCATTTGATTCGGAATACTGGTTAAAACAGAGCGAGGGAGAAGGTAATAGAAGAGAGAGAAGAGGGTAGAAAAGGAGAGGAAAAGGCTAGAGATGGCCCGCCGAGGCCATCGGAGGGCCATCAAGGCCTCCACGGCTCTGCAGTCCTTTATGAGAGAAGATTAGAAAGAGATAAAAAGCGGGAGGGAGAGAAATGGAGGGAGAGGAAGGCAGTGGGGAGGCTGTCGAGCAACCGAAATCGACCCTGCACACACCGTGGGTTCGAAACCATCACGTTAAAAAAAAAAAAAAGAAAAAAAGAAAAAAAGTGATGAACAGAAGTCAGTTGCCCCTATTTCGAACCTGCAGCATCCGTGGGATCGATTTCAGTGGCCATGGTGGCCTCTCCGCCACCTTCCCCTCTCTATTTCTCTCCCTCTCTCTATCTCTCTATCTCTCTCTCATCTCCTCTTGTGGAGGACCATAGAAGTGGCCTCCAAGGGCTGCCACGGCCCTCCAGTAGCCACCACCAACCTTCCTTTCCTTCCCCACTCTCCCTCCCTCCCTCGCTTTCTCTCTTCCTCCCTGGTTCTCCCTCATTTCCGTGTTGGTTCGGATCCGATACTATCCAATATGTGGGCAACTAATATCGCTGACTGGCCGGCACGGGATCCGATTCTAAGTTGACAAACCTTGCTTGGACATCTTTAAAACAAAAAAATAATCCTTGGGACTTGATTGCCAAGAAAAAGAAATAAATAAGCAAAGAAAGAAAACATGGACACTAGGAGACTTAGGAATGGGGATGTCAGAATGACCAGCAAACTTGACCGATGCATGATATACAATGGTACATCTACATGTCAGACATGGATCCAAAGAAAGATCCACAATTTTGGATCTTGGTTTGGGTCTGATGAAAGTGTACCTAAATTGATCAGCACCTGATAGTATATCCAATTTATTTAATACACTAGTCGAAGATCCGTGCTTTACACAGGATAGATAATTATGGTTTATAATTATTAATTTTTTAATAATAAATATTTATAATAAATATTTTTTTATTTTTAATATTTTATTTATTTATGTATTTATTATATGATATATTTTTTATTATTTTATAAAATAATATTTTATTTTATATCTTTTTCTTTTTGTTCTCATATCTTCTACGCGTTCGTCGATACCACTACACCTCCCTATCATCCCACCATGACTCCTCTTATCTCTCGACAAACATCGATCTCGATCGCATCCCCGCCCCTTTTTTTCTTCTCATACCTTTTTCGTGCCCCGATGTCGCCCCACCCCCGCTCCTCTTCTCTCTTGACAAATGCCGATTTCGATCGTACTCTCCGGCGCCGCTGTCAGTACCGCTGCCCCCGGCACCACCACTGAAGGAAGAGAAACTTCCTCTCTTTTTTTCTTTTCTTCCTTTTTTTTCTTTTTCTCTTCTTTTTTATTCTTTTTTATAAAATAATATATTATTATTATTATTTTCTTCTTTCTTCCTATTCTCATACCTTCTCTACGCCTGCCGGTGCCGGTCCATCATGGTTTCTTTTCTCTCTCAACAAATGCCAATTCCGATCGCACTCTTGCCTCCTCACTTGTTCTCATACATTCTCTAAACTTTTGAAGACTACTAAATACAAAGATTTGACTTTCAAATCGACAGAGTACCATGCTCAATTTGCGGATAATTTATTAGATTTAATTTGATCTGATCCGATGGATCGATTCAGATCTCGAAACATATTATTTTTTTAAAAATAATAAAATATTATTTTAGAAAAATAAATAATCAAGTTATTATTTCTAAAATTAAAAAAATGATATGCTACCTTTTTAAAATAATAATATAAAAAATATTATTATTATTTTTATAATATTTTATTTTAAAAAAATAATAATTTTTTTAAAATATATTTCATCTCTTATTCCTTTCCTACTTTTATTTTTAAAATATTTTTTTTAATTTTTTTAAATACTATTTTATTATTATTAAAAATAATAATTAAATTATTATAGATAATAAAATAATAATCCATATGGCATAACTAAAATCATCTGAGATGCGGAGGTGGCAACACCACAATACTCCATAAAGTATTATTTTATATATATATAATAGATTAGTTATACTTATAGTTCTACTCCACCCTTCACATTTCTTGGTTTGTAATTTATAGGCAAAGGTTTGAAATAGCAAGGTATAGGGTTCTACCTATCATGAATCGGTATAGTATGTATCATAGCACACCCCCACATCTACTCATAGTTTGTTCACACAAGACTATATGTAACCACATGAACCAAATACATAACCCTTGATATGGGGTGATATGTACCATGTTGTCACTTTTTTAAACCTTGCTAGAAGCCTGGAGGTATTTAATGTATTCTTTTGCACGTATTAAGGGAATTGGGCTTACTAGATCCTTGATTTATTCCTTCTTTCATATGGCAGAAGCTAACCAAGCCCTATAGTGCATTCCACCATTTCATTCCTCCTACCTCCAACCCCTATCGATGGCCCTTTGCACCGACACTCTCATACAACCAGCCTTCAAACCACTTAAGTATGTGGCTGATGAAAATCCATTCAAATATTAGTACCCAATTGAAAAACTTCAAAAGTTTTATATTTTGGTGTGGAGGGGTTGCTATCAAGGTTGTTAAGGGTGCCAGGCGCTGAAAAAGCAAGCGCTTGATTGAAGTCAAGCACCATTATTTTAGAAAATAAATAGTCTATTCTAAAACTAAAAATTTTCATTACAATCTATTGTTCTAATGATCTAATCTAAAACTAAAAGTTTTCATTAGATTTTTTTTTCCCTAAACACCACACCCAAACAATAAAAAATTTTCTGAGTTTTTTATTTTCTCCATTACTTATAGAGGGCAGTCTATTTAAAGCTATAAATGGGTCAAGTTGACCCATGATCCGACCCAACCCAACCCATGGAGGCCCGACCAAAACCGTTTAAAAAGATCCACGGACCCGAATCAAATTCTAAAATTAGACCTGTTCTATTTTTTGGGTCGGATTTGGATTTTACTAAATTTTGATCCAACCCGACCCACTTAAATTTCTAAATTTATATGGATCTTATGCTTAACAACCCAATCGGACACGAACTTATTATATGCTAGCATGGGCTGAGCACAAATTGCAGTGGGCTACCCATCTATACAACATCATCTTTTTCTTTTTCCACCCCCACAATTGAGTGGCACTCATTGGTTCAAGCCAATGAAGTCCCCAATAAACATTATTTTCTTCTCTTCCACCTCCATAAGAAATCCTTCGCATCAAAACTATACAACGTTTCTAACTCGAGAAATTTAGAGGATAAGTAGGAATAGAAATTTTACTTCTAGTTTCATCCTCCAACCAACCTTGAGAGGTCACATCCATTTGCCTTTCATATATATATGAGGTACATCTTGAAATTTTTCCTTAGACGTAATTGTCACAGGTTAATGACCACTCCAAAAATCATTCTATATCACGAATATCATTGGATGGTCAATTTGTAAGATCAACTTCAATTGCACTAATGAGAATCGATTGAATAGCTATAATTATTGCCTGTTGGTTAATTTAACCCATGATCCAACCCAGAACCGATTAAAATCCAAATCAAATCCATCTTTCATGGATTAGGGATGGATTATACATGGACCTAATCTGACCCGAATGATCCATTGGATCAAAAAATTTGATCATGGATCCAATCCGACCTGACCCAATCTTTTATTGGATTGGGTCTGGGTCCAATATCAATACCCGATCAACGAACCAGGTCGGGTTGGGGTCATTCATGACCTGGTCCGACCCGACCCATTTTCACCCCTAAGTCTATTATTCTATCCTAAAAGTCTAAAACTAAAAGTCTTCATTAGATTCTATGCCTAAGTTGTCATAATGATCATCTCGTTCATCATCAAATAGGCCATTCTCTACGTTCTCCTCAATCTCTTCTTTTGAACTAGAACTAATCTCTTCATGATTTAAGTCTGGTGGCTCTAAATATGAAGTTAAAGCTGTTGCTGATCTTGATCTTACTTGCAATCTGGTATTTTTTCTTCCTTCTCCAACACCTGCTGTTCTAGCAACTGCACCCCATGTCAAGTCATCATCATCACCAAACACCAAATCATCCTCAGCATCCATAAAATTAACTCCTTGCATATCAGACTTTCCAATAAACCAGACTTTCTAAACTAGTATTACACTTTAATGTCCTTTTTAAAACCTATTTTTCTCTTCATTTCTTTTAATCAAATTATTTAAGTACCCTTTCCTTTTATTCTTTTAAAAGATTTATCTATTATTCATAGCTATAATTTCAAATTGAAGTGAATTGCAACTGTTAAATTGGAAGCTGAACAGTCAAAAGACAAAACTAATTTTAATTGGGCACCAAAGGCGAGTGCCTTGCGCCTTGCTCCAGGCAAGTGCCTAGGCGGCAGAGGCACTCGCCTAGCTGAAGGTGCCTTGCCTAGAGGAGGCTAAAGCGCTTTCAGCCAAGGGCGCCTCGCCTGAGCGCCTTAATAACATTGGTTGCTATCAAGAAGGACCATATCCAAGCATTGCCGAGATGATATGTGACCTGGTCGGGGTTCCAAGTCCATATTTGAATGTATTCTTACCCATCCATTAGCTGGGATGAGCCAACTTCAAGTAGGATCAAGTAGGGATCAGGTTAGGCAGAGATCAAGTTCACGTTGGATTGGATATGGATCAAGATTGCATCCAAGTCTCGAGTAGGTACTATTATTTAGAAAGCTCAATCCCTTTCATGCCCTTGACATGATTCACTAATGATGTAAATTGAAGGTATAATTAATAAGATTTACAAAAAATGTGTGGGATCTAATTTTAAAATATATTAATTATAAATGGTAAACTATTTAGTATGAATTAGATTTGGGTCCAGATCAAGTAGAATCCATGAAAAACATATCCATGACCTAATATATAATTGGGTTGATACTTGGATCACTTCAAATTGAGGAAAATTGAGAGGACCACTTAAATAGTTTGGGCATGTAGGAACATAGGCCGATGGAAGTGCTACTATGGAGTGATTTGATACATATAGAAGGAAAGACAACTAGAGATGGACTGGAAATCATATGGGATAAAGTAGTAAGGAAGGACTTGATATTGCTTCATCTTTCAAAAAGTGTGGCCCTA
This sequence comes from Cocos nucifera, assembly GCA_006176705.1. Classification (NCBI taxonomy): domain Eukaryota; kingdom Viridiplantae; phylum Streptophyta; class Magnoliopsida; order Arecales; family Arecaceae; genus Cocos; species Cocos nucifera. The sequence continues at coordinate 32,600 of QRFJ01004338.1, read as the reverse complement.
AATAGAGCAGAATGGAGGAAAATAATTCATGTAGCTGACCACAACTACTTTGCGATTAAGGCTTAGTTGAGTTAAGTTGATCTAGGTGAGTTCAACTTGGGTTATTTTTTAGTAGACTCGGACCCAGAACCACAATTGAAAAATTGAATGCATATATCTTTACACCTACACCCAATGCATAGGCATACTGATCAGTATTAGGTCCAAGTCAAGGATGATTCTGCATAGCCTAGCGAGTAGTGATGTCCTAGTTTTCTTGAAATTGTTAAAAACTGAACCTAAACCCCATATGCCCTAACACAAACCCAATAATTGTTTTGTAAAGGTCATAGATTCTTGTACCTAATCCATAGAGCCAATAGGTCTTATGGAATCTCACCTACCCAAGCCTGAACTTCTTCTTGGATAGGTAGGGTTTGGATCAATATTCAACCTAAATCTCCTAATAGGTCCAATTCAAGGTTGGCTTATTCTTAGATCCATGTTGATGACATTCTTACTCATGAAGACAGGTTGTCCCAGACCCAAATTGGATAGACCAGCAAAATGCCATTAAGATGACTTCATTCTGACATCTCAAATGGAGCCAACTCTATCTATTCAAGTATAAAAATGATATAACCATCCAAAAATCTCAACAATCCCATGCATTATCACCATATGAAACTCATTCCCCAAGATGCACCCTTCCTGAATATTCTAATCCCTAGGTAAAATATTTTAGAAGGAAGAAAATAGTTTACTCAAGATCTTCAAATCGATATCACAATGTCAAAACTCAAGGCTCATTTGTTCATTGGAAAAAAAATTTCCTCATTGGAATGTTTTTCTTGGGAAGTTGATGCTTGGGAAAGTGGTTTTGGCATGTCTGGTTGACCATAGGAAAGTAACATTTTGCAGAGTGCCTTATATTTGGTTGAGCATCTACTTTCCTAAAAATGCTATGTAAAATACATATTATATCCTTAATAAAGGAAAAAAATCTTATCCCATTTTATACATCACTTTAAGGGCACTTTAGGTAAAAAAAGATCCCAATTCTCTTCCCATGGGAAAGCCAAAAACCCATGTCTTGCATGCGTTCCTCTTTCCCATGAAACATGGGAAGTTTATTCCCATGGGAATGCTACTTTCCAATCTCTCTCCTTTGAAAACTCCTACCAAACAAAAGGGATTCCTTCATTTTCCCATTGACCACACTTTTCCCCCTTCTATTCCCATCAACCAAGCGAGTCATGAATGATGACCAGCTCTATCATAATAATGGAAAGAGATAATAAGGCCTCCAATCAAGGTTCCTAGATTCGGTATCGAAACCCATGCCAACCGGCCAACGGTACAGATCTGTACCGGACCAGACCAACACGAACCCATATAGGTAAAAGCAGCGAATGGGGAGGAAAAGAGAGAAATAGAGAGGGGAGGGAGAAAGAAATGAGGGGAACCGTCGGAGATGTCGTTAGATGGCATAGTCCATGCATGTGGCGCCACGGGCTTGAAATAGGGGCGATGGCCCTATTTCACGATTTTTCTTTTTAAAAAAGCCAGAAAACCGTGAAGCCGGGAATTGGTTTGCCAGCTTCACTCACTATTTTTGATCTTTTTTATTAAAAAAATTCAAAAAATAAAGCCAACAATGGGTTTGCCAGCTTAACTATTTATCCACAGTTTTAAAAAATGCGATGAAGGTAACAGGGGTGACAGCCCCTATTCCGCGGCCGCAGCTCCATCCGTAAGATTTCCACCACCTGATGGCCATGGCAGCTATCCCGCAAACTCCGACAGCTCCTCCATTGGCTGCGCTTTCCTCCATACATTATCCCCCCTCTCTCTCTTTCTTGCTCATTTAGACACCCTATCGGGTGATAACCAAGCCACGAAGGCCTTTACGGCCCTCCAACGGCCTCTAGTGGTGCCTCCTCTCTCTCTCTCTCCCCCTCCCTCTCTCTCCTCCAATATATCGTTTCTCCCGGCTGAACCTCTTGGTTTTCCGCTGGTCCAGCTCGATACGGGGTGTACCAGCCAGTTCGGGCTGGTACGGAATTTCATGCCTCCAATTTTGATGTTGACACAGCATTGACTCAAGAATATCCTTCCCCTCATTGTATGTATCCCTTCAAAATTCATAATTTTTTATCTTTCATCTCAAGTAATACTCTGTTAGTCTCATGACTTCTTTACTACAAAAACCCCTTGCCTAAAATCAGCAATTTAAAGAATCTGATTTTGGAAGCATGTTAAGCAAGAATCAAAATAGGTCTAAATAAAACACCAGAACCAACCAGAAAAAATAAGAAAGGTCAAAAAATTTGCCAAAGATCAAAAAAGAAAAAAAAATCATTTGACGGCAATAGGTATCTGTTAGATAAAGAATGATTACAGAATGTATCCAACAAAACTGACACCGAAGACCTACATTGGAAAAAATACTCATTATTGTACCCAACCTCAAGTAACAAAGGCCAAAGTCAAGCATTCTGAGATGAAGTGACCACTACTTCTAGCATATGTATTCATGTTGATAGGTATTTTTCTGCTTAAAAAAACAATACTCATCCAAAATAGATGAAGTATAACAAAAAATATGCAGTGGTACTTGGTATCAGTTTCATTTTGCAAGTGCAAAAAAATTTACAAGGCATTTCTGTTCCTAGTAAATCACATTCCAGTCTATATCTTTAAAGATCAGGACAACTTCTCAATCCACCATCGACTCTATGCAGGTTCTGCAGTCAGTATTCTTATAGATCCAACAATTTTCTATACAGTCTCCCCATTCATATAAAATAGCAAATATAAGATATGAATACTTCAATAAACTCGGATGAATAATGTATTGATATTAGAAAATCAAATGACAGACATGTAAAAGTGATCCTAGGTTGCATAGCCAGGACATCCCATGTGTCCTGTTATCGACAAAACAGACTATGGGACGTGCCGAGCAACTGGTCAACACATGACATCTAATACAATGCATTCTCAACAGACCCTAGCAAGTTACAATTGTAGTTGATAATGTTCATAGCAACTAGATCTTACTTAAAATAAGTGAAAGCAGTCAATGCTAAGAGAAACTAGATCATAGCATAAATAAAAGAAAGCAGCCTAGGCTAAAACATACCATTTAAAAGGGATGTCTTTTCTTTAGTGTCCTTGTACTGACGCAGACATTGGAAAAAACGGCACAGATATGGGAAGACAAGCACTAAAGGAATAGCAACGGAGTGGCTACCACATATAGAATCAGCCTCGAACCAAGCAATTGTTGCAACCTGAGAAAGCACCAATAAATGAAAATTTTGCTACTGGGAAATAGTTATGGAAAAACTTGGCTTTAGTATTTTTAAACAGAGATCAAACTAGCTTTCTCTACACTGACCTGTCGGTTAACCATCCGACAAACTGAACGCTCCAAATCTGAGAATACCTGAAAGAAATTAATAATTACAACCCGTACCAGTATTTGCACAGACGGAAAAAGAAAAAAAAAAAACATTTTCAGCACATAAGTGCAGTAGTTCGGCTTCTCCAAGTTCTGAAATAACCAATTAACACTTATAGCTCATACGCACTCAGTCCCTCTCCCTCTTCACATTCATTTTTTTTTTAAAAAAAAAAAAGCTGATATGACAGTATACAAGTGTCACAAAATTTTCATGACAAACTTGCTCTTTTGCAGGGAGCAGCATTCCAGCAGGCTAGAACATACCCAAGGAATTAAAACCTAAACTCCACGAAGGCAATATAAGGGCATGTTTGAGATTCGTATGTCATGAAAACTAGAGACTGCTTCTGCCATCTAGTCAAATTCAGATATAAAGACAGGATTTAATTAAAGTACAAGAGTTTCATGGAATAATCCTTCTTACTGTAACTGGGGAACAGTCATTATCTGAGTTACAAAAGGTGACTGAGGTTTGTAATAGATGGATTATTCACATCACTGTCATCTGTTTGTATATAAAAGGAACGAATTACAATGATACAATCTGCCAGGGGACATACCTTTGACATTGATGTTAAAATATCAGCCAAGAAAAAATCAGAAAATGTGATCGCCTGCATTGAACAAGGACCCATGAAGTTGTATATGTAAAAGCATATCTCAACTATAAAAGCTTCTTCAAGCAACAGCAAAGAATACTTTCAGGCAAACTAACAAAGTTTCATGGCTTCTCTCATCAATGGTGACAATGTAGAGCTATAATCTTCAACACATGATGGTAAAACTCAAAGTATACCATGTTATTGTCCACAAAAGGATTTAAACAATCAGGCCCCCGTCTTCTTAAATTTTTTTTTTCAAGAGATAAATAGTTGCATTTGAAATAAATTTATAATCAAGAAAACAATTTACAGAATATGTTCTTCAAAGATGGTTGGAGTTTATAAAAGCAACTTCCATGCCCTTTTAGTTCCAGCTGTATAACAGAAAGAATAAACCGGCAAGTCATTTTGCCTCTGTAGGTTCCTTGGATAATTTAACAGGAAGTGATTAAAATATTAAAGCTTAATCATGTTCAAATCTCTCCAACCAGCAATATCTTATTATAAGCCCAAGTCTGCTACACAATTTGCCTTAAAACAATAAGCTAAAACACTTGCCTGTAATGGAAGTATTATACGCCAAAGTGTCCTTAACAAGTAGTAGCGAGACGATAAATAAAAAATATCAAATGGAAATATGAGAAGCATCAGCATAACAGCATATAGCATAACCTGCAAGTCAAACTAAGTGGTTAGAGATACCCCATCCAATGTGCTAGTTAAAGAAAAACACAAGTATGTCTGGCATATGCTGCTTTCATACATTAGCACAGGCACAACATGACAAATGCCATTCATGGTAGGAAAACTTTTCTTGTAAAGGTTATAAACTTATACACATGTACCTCAATATTGCACAAGACCAGCAAAATGTTTCTGCTACCTAAAGGAATCTAAACATAAAAAGTATTGTATGGCAATAGATTAGTATCACACAAAACAATTAAGCAACTCCTTGTTTGCAGCATGAGTTATGAAGTGTCTTTAAATACATTTTAGACATCAGCCAAGAACAATAAAATATACAGGAATCATAAAGAATCAGCTTTTTGTTGAAGCCACCAAATAAAGGTCAATTACTAGGGCATTGCAAAGAAATCTCTTGCATGTAACAGTATATCCTCCCACAGAGTGATCAGAACATCCTGGAATTAACCAGTTCATATGCAGGTAGAGATAAAATTGTCAGGAAACTGTCTTACTGCAAAAATTATTATAAAATGCACTTTCTCATCCCATAGTTGCACAAAATGAGATGGAATAAGACCATAAGTGGCAAAGACCAGAAAGAATGGAGAAAAAATGATGTGAGAATCTTCGCATATATAGAGAAGCACTGCAGCGATGCTCAGGTACAAACAAAAATATGGACAAATCAAGTAATCAACAATTCAATTAAGCCTTTTCCTGAATTTACAACATAAGTAACAGTACAAGTGTCTGGTGGAATAAACTGATGGATTATTGATTGATGATAAGGAAATGACATTAAAAGGTATTTTAGTTATAGTCCAGTATGCCTCATACATAGGTGCAGTTCAGGCTGCATGTTCGAATTCTCTTTGACAAAATGAACCAAAATAATGAGAACATAAATGTAAAGATCAATCAAATGCTGAATGGTATCAAAAAGTTCAAAAAATTGACATGGATACTCAACTTTTGTTAAATCAATGGATTAACATAGCATAAACTAACAAGTATTGCCAAAATAACTGCTAGAAAAAAATTGCAACCAAATAAAATGATTACTAGCAATAGTCAGAAATGAGCTGGTTCTCTTTAGTCTCCTTGTTTTAAGAAACTCGGACCAAAAAATCCTTAAATTAATAGCCCTGTATACAAACATCAACAACTCTTTTCTGATCTATATGGGGTTGATATCATATATTAAGTAATGATCCATCAAAGTTTGACAATAGTTTTGGACCAACTCTCGACCAGATGTCAATACTCCCGGTACTAATTTCTGACCTAGTTCAATATTGACCTGAGAGGGGACACCACCCAAAACCTTGAAGACCAGTTGCAGTTAGGAAGATGCCAGGTTAAAAAAAAAAATTCTGAGCAAGTCTCTTTGATATTTAAACTGCACGTATATATAGAGGTGAGAACAGACTCAGAGGAATGAATAAGCTTTGTTTATTTTTTTTAAAATTTATTCAAGTGAAACGTCTATACAGTTCAGGAGGTCCATCCAAGAAAATAGTCGCCCTTTTCAAGATTTCTTACCATGAACCATTTTGAGTTTCTAAAAGGAATGCAAATTCATCTTGGAGGACGTAACAGTGTCATAATTTGCAATGCCATGACATTGGATAACAACTTATGGACTACAGATCACTGCCATAAGTGTCCTTCCTTGCATGCCCACCTCTGCTCACTTTTGGAGTTTCTTCTATAGCCTATGAATTTTTAATCAAATCTATTTTAATTTCTACTAATGGTTAAACATCCCATTTATACTATTTTGGTGTAGTTCAACACTCATTAGCATAGTTTCAAATCCTAGTGGGACGTCTTGTGGGATGCTAGGACAGGGTACCATCCCAAGTGTCAGGATAGACATCCCAATGACTTGATCAGCATGTTTTGCAACATCTCCTATCCCAAGTGTCATGATAGGCAGGACGACAGTGCATGCCACACATCCCATTCACAGAGAAGCCAGGACGACCCTGTCCCACAGGATTTAAAATCTTGCCCTTAGGTATTTACAATCTATGATTAAGATGGGGAAAAAACAGTCTACTACAAAAAGAGGTTGAAGCCTTCTCATTACAATAATAAGATAAATAACGTTCACCTACAAAATTGATATTTATATGGAAAATAATGGGGACATTCTATCTTCACAGTTTTAAATGAATAAGCAACAAACCTAACACGTTTTTATATAACACAAAGTTGAAACTTTGCAGATGATAAAATGTTTCTTATTTTAATTACAATGATAGTCTTTTTCAATGTCACAAGTAGCACTTTCTTCATAAGGAAAAAGCAAATAAAACTGAATCATAGATGGGCCCTTCATACAATACTTAAGACCTATACACAATGTAATAAAAAGTGGAGAGTGGCATATAGCTGCCAGGTGGTCTCACAGTGGATAGCAATTAGCAAGTGCTATAGCGGTTTCTAGAACTGAAAGAAGGTTGTTAAAACATATCAATGATTTCTCTTATAAGTACCAAAAATTGATGCTTTATATGAACTTCATGCAAAAAGTTTGAAAAAAATAAAAATATGGACAAACCATAGAACTTTATCAATCTAACATCACAATACCATATCAACATTCATACAGTGTAAAGGTCCACAATCTAATGACTAATATCATTGTCCATGATACATGGTAGCATCGCTCATATAATAAAGATGTCCACAATAACATCAACTAAAGATCTTCAGGTGAGCTAGGTGGTGCATCGCCTGTGAAGCATTAATGGGGGAGCTCCAGCATTGGAGCTTGGTGGTGCCACGGTTGGATGGAAACCTCATTCTTTCCCACTTTCCTTCTTCTCTTCTCTTCTCTTCTTTTCAACACTTCATTCAATTAGAGCACCAAATAAGCAAATTGGCCCGTCCTTCAATAAACACCAACAAGTCAAATTATTGCTTAATTGCTGAACCGGTCTAATATGAACCAATCCAGCCACTACTTTAGAACATAGCACCAGCTATAACACAATAGTGCAGTGGCCATTGTAGTGGCACTTTACCTGCTATATCGGGTGCTATAGGCTCTAGCACTATATGAGGCTGGCATGGCACATAGCATAGCAGTTTAGGTCTGAAACCACTAAAGCAGCTTCTAAATCTGATTTTTTTAAAACTAGATATAATTATAAAAAAAAGGCATGTCTATCTAAATATAGCAAATTGCTCCAATTTTATATCTCAGATTTTTGAGTTTTGATATCAACGTCTCCTCCCAAGCTCCTCCAATTAGAACTTGATAAACCATTTCTGAAATTTAATATTCATTCCTAACAATATTTATATTCGACTTACATGTGGATATGACTTGCCTATGTTCTTGCTTCCAACTAAAACCTAAATTTTCATAATATCCTCAACCATGTTATTATCTTGGAGAATATATGTCATGCAAAAGGATCTCAATACTAGCTGATCATTTCCAAACAATCAGTAATGAATAATGCATGATTTTCCATCTTCCATGCCTTGAATATAGAAAATCCTAACACTGCAAAAAGCAATTATATTTCCCAATTTTTCAATTCCCATTAAAACCTTAAATAGATATTTCCATTACAAATTTAGACCATACCAAACTTCTACAAAAAGGAATTCTAATTTAAGTTGAGAAATATCCTTCAAAACAGACTCTAAATACCAAACTTCTAATTCACAATATCTTAAAGGAAATCTATTTTAGATTGTTATACCAGAGATTCTATCATGCTAATATGCCTTAGAACCTCATTGGAGTCTGAAAAATACTTGAAGAAGAAACTTCCCTTAAGTTGAAATTTCATGATCCGATGATTGATAAGAGTCCATGTCCTCCAAAAAATCAAAATTCATGGTGATTCATTGCTCATGTCAAAAGTAAAGTTTATTTAGAATGAGAATGTAGGATAACAATTAAATCTTAAACAATTTCATGAAAAAGGCATATTAGCAACATAGAATCTGATCCATGTTAAAATCCTTTTAAATCTTATCTCAAATTTAAAATATTTAGTAGCTTATGCTAGTATCACAAAAAGATGTTATAAATTTCATTATTAATACCAGAGATTGTATAACATATTGTGAATAAGCCAATTGTAGCAGCTTATGAATCAAATGATCATAAGCAACATTGCAACTAAATGTATAGCTTCAGTTTAAAAATGATGGCTGATACAACTTCTAAGTTTACAGTTTAAACCATCAGAGAAGAATATCAGAAGCAAAGAGCAAGTTCATTTCCAACTAATATAAATTAACAAAAAACTTAGACACTTAAAAGAAAAAAAACTGTTATGAAATAGGCAAGATTTATGATCATCAGGTATCAATAAGAGTGAAGCTGATACTAAACTGGTTGTGATGCAGCCAGTGACACTTCTCCATGTGAGTAGAGATAAAGATAAGCTGTCATGCTTGTGGGCACTATGATGGTCATCCAAGTAGCACACTGTTGGAAACATCACACATTAGTCATTTAGCATCAAATGAATATTAATCAAAATGCCAAACAAAGGCATAAACAATTAAATAGAAATAAATTCATCTACAGATTAGGGGTAAATATGAATGTAAAATCATCTCAATTAACTGGCATGATAAAAGATTTAATAGCAAAAGCAGTGCTTAACTTGGTGCCAAACCATTTTCAGCTCCAATCAAATTACACTTAAAGCTAATTTTTGAGCAGCAACAAAATAAATTATGAAGAACTTATTTACAGCCCAAATATGTATATAATAGTCAAATACTATCCACAGATTTCCTAAATTTCACCCAAAATACTCTTATATTTTTATGGTGGTTTTTCAACACTTGTACAACATATGTTATAGAAAGCAAGACAAACCTCTCTAAAGGGAGTGATGAAAAATGCTTTTCAATATTACAAAGCAAGATAAATTAGAAGAGTTAGCATACAATGTATTGCATCCTCAATATAAAAATAAAAATAAAAATAAAAAGATTCAAATCTCTAATCTTCTATAATAATTGTAATGGGCACATGCAATGCACATTTTAGAAAAATAATCAATATACCATAATTACAAACAACATTTTATCAATTATTTTACTTTTAAATTTGTGATGAACTTATGTTCTATGAAAGCACAATATACAAATTGATAATAAACCTGAATATGAAACAAAGATAAAATAATATGAAGCAAACAGCCAAACAATTGTGATAGTTCATTGTGTTTGTTTCCTAATATATTGTGCAAGTTGATTGCATTTTCTTCCTAATGTACTTTGATTTTTTTGCATTTTTTATTTTCTTTATTTGTTCGACATAGGATAATTCAGAATTAAAGTAAAGGCCTTTTTGTCCATAAAAACTATAGGATAATATTTGAAAGTTAAACATTCTCATTAAATAGAAAAAGATGTGAACATTATAGAAATTAATAAAAACAACATGCTCGACAAAATTAATGGCAAGAAAGCTGATTTTCTTGAAATAATTAGTAGCTGCCCTTTTTCTCGGTAATCAGAAGTAACTGGAAAATAATAAAAGAATTGCTCTAGAAGAATAAATGGATATGTCTTCGGAAAAAGGAAGTGTCTGCCCAAGTAGAGAAATTGGGTTCTAAAATCTATAAAACAATGAAATTGCAAATGTTGAATGCATAACCGACCATGAGTCGAATAGTCAACAATTTGAGCAAGAAAATTAACTTATAGCATTCACTTGACGATTATAACATTTGGCAAATTATCTAATTTCCCTCCGCATGAATATGATTATGACATTAAAACTAAAATATATCTAAAAAAAAATAACAATAAAACTTCCAGAACGTGTATAAAATGGGTTTCGTGCCAAGACAGGACATTACTTTATCAGAGTGCAGTAGTGCTATTTTTTCTTAAAGCTTGTTTTTGGCATGTTCATTTCAAGGTGGTAAGAAGATACCTCTTGGAAAAGCACTATTTTTAGTGGAAAATACAGAATAATACATTGAAAATATGTCCAAACTAATATACCAGAATCAAATAGTCATACCTTCCATATCTCCCAGTGTGTAAGATGGGTATGATCAAGATCAAATACTTTTGCATAGCTTACTGATGATTGAGCAAAAACCCATAGGTTAACTCCCCAAAGCCAAACCATCAATGTCTGTAGCGTTGAAAACATAAGGCAATAAGGGAGACAAGAATTTAACACTTCGGTCTCAAATTTTAGGAAGCTAGGCAAGTCTTAAATAGAAGAACACTCACCACAAGGAGAAGAGGATTATAATACAAAAAAGCCTCATAAAGAAATAAATCCCGAAGATCCGCACTCATTCTCATGACAGAGTCCCAACCAATCTGCAACCTCAAAAGGACCAGACAATACCATTTAAAAGCCTGGAATTCTTTATAACCCTTTTAAATATGTTGATTTCTAAACCTATATTAACAATGAAAATTATAATCAAACTGACCTTGCAACAGCTGATACCCCATACAAGAAACAATAATACCTGAAAAATACTATTTAGTTAGGTGAATATCAAATTATATGCTTCAAATTTATATCTGTAGTACTCTCACACTCCAAGTATGATTCTTTGAAAAGAATGTTATTAGAGCAGCTGAAGAATGAAGAAAACTACAAATGGGTCAATAATATACAGGTAAGGCACCAATGGCATCAAGGTACAGCACATATTCTTGGGCAATGGACAAATAATTATCTCATAAGAAATCTGTCCATGTGCAAATATAACTAATATGTTGATTTCTAATTTTGTTGAGAACATCGGAGCTATGACAAAATAAAGTTCCTGAATCTCTGTTAATCAGACATCATTTAGTTACAGTCTTTTCATGCAAATTTCTCCCTGATTTTTGCAGAGTACTATAACAATCTGATCATCCTATGATCACCTGCATGACTGAACTAACTTACATGGTCACATATCTTAAAAATAAATAACAACTAATAGTGGAATGCAGGGTCATTCTTCATGAGAAGGCATTCTGATATCACATATTAGCACTGCAAGTTACATCTAAACTTTAAAAGCATATGCAATATGGGTAAGTCCAATAAACAAATGCACATGTTCCTCTGCTTATCAATATCACATAAAATACTTAAGTAATATGAAAATCAACAACCTGCACTCTCAATTGTGTGATCACCATTTTTTAACTTAGGATGCACTTTAAGATTTGATTTCCTAGTTTGCATGATTTTTAAAAAATATTGGCTTCTTCAGCTTGATAAGTCTTATTAGACACTAAAGGATTGCTCCTCAAATAAGATTTTACCACATTACGAAATTTTTAGACAATCATGTGACAACAGCAAAAATGCTAGTCCCAAGACTTAGATGGAAAAGGTAGCAGATTAATACTAGGTTGACAGATATTCATAACAGGCACATCAAACTATGAAAGTAATCTCACTCTGTTACCCGTGAATGCTTTAGTGTCTTGAAGTAACAATAGACCTAGCCTTGAACAGGGATGCCTAGCAAATGATGATTCATAAAGTCAACCCCAGATAGCCAGCTCAAGGTTTGACGGGTATAGTTATAATGGTAAACCCAAATCTATATTTAAAAACAAAAAAAATAAACAGAAAATCCATAGACCATTCCATTCTTGTATTACATTTTGGAACTGATCTTATCATTCACTTAACCTAGACTTTTTAAATTCACTATGTTGCAAGGCCTGACTGTTGCTCAAGAAAAAATATATTTGAATACTAAATCTAATAGGGCAGAACCAAGAATTAACTGCTGTGTGTATCAAGTTGGGTCACATGACAAGCATCATAATACATGGTTGCCGACACCCTACAGGAGTTCATAGGGATAGCAACCCATATCAATGCATATCAAATAATATGTGCACAAATAATGGACCAAACTACACTATGATATGGCTTGGCACATGACCAAATAGCATATATATTTAGTCAAAGCTAGTTAAAGTTTGTTAGTTTATTATCAGGATATTGTTTTCAGTCTTTAATGACTTAAAATGCTATGTCAGACTATATGAAACAAAAGTTCATGTTTGACTGGCTAAATATGTGTATCTGTCACATAACAAAAGTAGCCAAAGGTCAAAAAAAATTGCTTACTACCAGACATTAGTGCATTGTTTGTATATCTCCAGATAGTGTCCCGTATGTTCCCTTGCCTATGCAGTGTTAGTACAAAAAGGCACAATACTTAATAATATACTTGGGTAGTTATTCAAAGGTTAATAAAATGATCTTTTCTAAACAAAATGTTAGTTCTAGTTTATAAACAATTTCTCCTATTGCATGCAATTGTCAGAAATTACAACATTGAGGAATAAGGTCAGAATAAATGAGTGATCAGTTCCCTTGCGACAACCAAAAGCAATACATTTAATAGTCCTACAGTACTTAACAATGGGCATCAAACACCTGAAGTCTTGGAACGAAGCACCAATAAATTGTACGAATGAATAGTACATGCAGCCATGTTTTCGATCATGATTACCGTGATTTATCAGCAAAGACAACTGCACTAAAACATCCATTCAAGCATCCTCCTTGTGAAATATTGTCACACCATGCAAGTACATATTAAGGGGACTGTAATTTTTTTAACCAATTTGAAGGAAATATATTTCAAGCTACATAGCATGTTTATCTACTTAGAAAGTTATCGTTCTGGACATTATTCAAATCAATTAACCACTATATGGATGTGTTTATTTGGTGATTCCATATTTTCTTCGTTTCATTTTTGTTTTCATTTTTTTGGTGCTGTTGCATTATCTGATCATCTCATAGTTGTGCTTTACCTTGACCATTTCATAAAAGAACTCACTACCTCACTTTTAATAGTCAGATGGTTGTCCTATAAGTCCACAACGAAGGAGAAACCTTATACTTGTGAGGAAACATCTCCTTCCCTACTTCATCACTTTGTTTAACTCTACTGCCCATGGTTTGCCGTCTTGGTACCGGACCCTTTACCATTACTATCATATTATAGTGTCAATACATGGTATGGTACGGTAACATCCAGCATACTAAGTGTCAATATGATATAGTACCCTGTATCAGTTCAGTACCAATACAGTACCGACCAGTAAGGCAAACCTTGTTACCACTACTCTTCTATAATTCCAAAAAAGTTCCATAAAATTCCTTCTATGCTTCCAACTGAAATAAGATGATGTGTTTGCTGTTATGCATGGACTAAAAACATAATGAAGATGCAGAACACTTCAGTGATCACACCTCCCTGCTCATTCACAATGAAACGAAACAGAAGACGATTTCATTCTCTGGTCACTTAATTTTTTTAATAGATGAATCCCTTCCCTCTAGAACCCTCCAAGTCTGATTAGAAAGCCTAACCCATCTACCTAGAAATCTACCACAATGGGCTCATCCAACTTTGACTCATGATTCCACTTGCATTTGACCCTTTCAGCTGTACAAGTTGACTCATGTGGCTCCATCTTTCTCCATGGATTGAACTCATTTTTTTCCTTTTTTTTCTTTTTTTTCTTCTTTTTTTTTTTGTATTCCCAAAATTGATGAAGAATTTGACACTTAAAACTTTAAGGATCCTAGAACATCTACACTTATTGAAACTTAAACATGACACCATACAGCACAAAACTCTGTCACCATGACACCATCCAAAAATAATCTGTGTAGCTTACATTAACTGGAAGTGCCAGTCATTAGGATTCTTCTAATCCAAATAACAAAACAATTGAATGTAATTAAAATCCCTCAATCTCAAGCGGAGAATTTACTTATTAATATGATTGATTTTTCATTAAAAAAAAAAAACTTCTTTATTTTGACAACTGGTGAATATCAAGTCACATGACTAAAGAATCATCATAACTCATAAGCTTCCAAAACTGTTGGTCTCGATTCCTGAGTTAACTTCTTAGTGACGTTCAAATTATTAGCATGAATGCAACAAATAAATAGCATCAAGCACAACTCTGATTAGGGGCCATCACTGGGTGTAATGGTAAAAGCTGCGGCTTGCAACTGCTGTGGCACAGGTTCGAGCCACTTTGTGTAAAAAAATGCCAAATGTTAGATTTAACCCCAGTTCACAAAGTTTAGATTTGTCCCCAGTTCACCCCTTCCATCAAATTTCTAACAGTTGATGGAAATAATAATATCATATTTGCCCATCAAGTATGACTCCATCTTAAATCGGTTGTACATCATACTTATTGGATTCAGATTTATTGATGGAATCAGAGCATCCATAAAATTATTTCATTGACTGAGAATCATGAGGAACAATTGAACCGGCAGCTAAGGTATTTCCTAAAAAACTTAAGCATCACAATTGGAAGAAATAAATATTAAGAAATATTACATAACAAAAGAATGACCTTGAATCTCCATAAGAGGACTGGCGATGGCATTATTGCAGCACCATGCATTGGTATACTTCCACCCTTCATCTCATTTACCACTGCTGGAAACAGAAAGCCTTCGTCGTTATTGATTCCTAATTCACCAGATCCTGAAACACACTCAGAGAGTCAAGCATGCTGCAAATATATACTTATCTCCAAAGAAAGTATTCTCAAAAAAAGAAGGCAAAGAAATTTGTGGTGAATTGAAGTACAGTATTCATCTACTTTGCTCAGAGAAAACAGGTTTGCTGCCAGGTCGACGAAGAATAGGGCTAGTAGTGACAGGTAAAGGAACTCCAGTCATAGGTGCAGCTCAACGTGAAAGATTGAAAATTGAGTGTGGTTGCCACATTTTAGGACCTGAAAGCAGGATAGCATGCTAAAATGATGGTTGATGAGTACAGTCAACCAGTAGACATAATTTAACCTAGTTTCTTATAAGGATGGCAGTATCTCATCATAGCAAATCAACTTTCTACTAATTACAATAACTAACAAGCAGAAGAATCGACAAATACAGATGATGGAAGTCAGCATTCTTGAATGAGCATTCCAAGTCAGGAAATCACTCTATCTCTTATAGGATGGGCTACCATATATGTCAACCTAGCAATTAAGATTATTCGCAATCGGCTAGTGTGGACTACCATAGTTAAAGCTTTTGATTTTTTACAGCGTATTCTAATTCAATACTTTTGATTTTTGCCCTTCTTCTTGGCGGGTTCCAACAAACATTTACAGTGTATTCTAACATTAGTTGAAATCTAGAGATCCCAATATAATGTATTTGTGGTGACAAAATGCATTTTAGACTTCAAAAGATGTCACTTCTGGATTATAACAAGAGTAGAAATAGTATATATTCAACTACAGCTCAGTTAGCTACGTGCACCTAATATATTATTAGCATATTCATTTCATGTTACATGTCATTGTACATCTGCAAGTACCCTGCATGATATTCTATGTCACAAACTTTTTATCAAAAAAAAAAAAATCAAAATATATCAGCATGGTATGCATGATGCAATAGACAATCTTTTTAGGAATATGTTGGCGATACCACCACCCAATTTTAAACCCATGACCCCTCCCAGTTTCATGTTTAAAGGGATGGCAACTTGCTGAGTTAAGGCTGGTTCGAATGACACTTCAAACATTGGGAATCAAATAAATTCCAGATTAGGATGCCAACTCGCTTATCACAGTTAAAGCCACATAGAATTAGAGACACCACTTGTTCCAGCTTCCAGGTGATAACATGACTCTATTTCCTACCCAACAACAGAAACCATGAATTTCGAATGGCATAACTTCCAAGAAATATCAAATAAAATCAAAAGTTATAACCTCATATATCAAATACATACCTCTTATCTTCTTCTGTGCTCTAACGTACCATCCGAATACCATGTTTAAAATGTATAATAGTTTCTTTGATTAAAACTTGACATGTATTCAAATTCTCAAAACTTTTCACCACATCAGTTTTACCCTTGGCAGATAAACCGAGATCTGTTACAATGCTTCAATTCTACTATGTCTATATGATAAATGTGTGCCTTAGGGGTGGAAGTGGATCGAATAATATCCATCCGAATCTATCCGAATATGGATAGAAATTTGAATATCCGACTAATATCTATATCCGTATCCATATCCATCAAAATAAAATGGATATGAATATGGATAAATAACTATCCGATCCATATCCGAATATCCGGTTCTACTTGTAATCCTATTTAATTTATATGGCACTTATTAACTTTTACGAAAAATATACAACCATATCTATATACTATTAACTTCATTTATCATCCACTTAGTAAGATCTTTGATTCTATGGTTAGAAAGTTTAATTATCCAACTTATCTCTGCATTTATATCCATATTTTCTGTATCCAATTTGTATCTATATCCGTTTAAAATAAATATGGACATGAATTTTTGCATACAACTAATATCCGCATCCGTATTTGTATTCATTAGACAAAACAAATATGGATATGGATATATTGATATCCAATTCGTATCATATCCAATTTCAGCCCTAGCATGCCCTGTATATTCAGAAGATGCCATTACATAATATACTTGTCAAAACTTAATCAGATTAACGTATCATTGTTTTTCCAAACAAAACCCAAAAAACTTACCCCCACATATATTATATATCATATTATATACTATATACGTTAGTCATTAAATATTCGATCCAGAAAACATTGCAATTTTGATTTGAGGATTTTGAGTGCTTGATATAATGTAATTTGCATCTTATTTTTATATTTTTCTCTTTTTTTTCCCGTTATGGCGACTAACAGTACCTCCCCCAAGCATATGCTAAGAAGTGGGAACCAACCAGAAAAACAAACATCCGTGAGCTAGCCATCTTGAATCACAGTTATTCTGTTATTGATATCACGATCTCATGTATTATAGCCGCGTAAAATCTTAAAAAACATCAACCTTCAAGTCAAAATCTTCAAGAAAACAAATCAAACAAGAAACAAACACGGCGCACCTTCACAGAAAAATCAAATTAAGCATCAAAAAACACAACATGGAGGAAAAGAACACTAGAATTCCCAAAATCTCTCGGTCCACCGTAACAAAGATCCAAGTGGGCGTTAAAGAAATACCTCAGAGCCCCTCCCGAGGCCGTACCAGAACCGATCCGATCCATCGCGAAAGACCCCCACCAATGCAGTTTAGATCAGGGACGAGACAACTGAGATCCGGGGGCTTTCCAGCTATTGGATCTTAAAAGCCCCCTTCCGGACGCGATTGAGTGCAGATCTACGACATCTATCGATCGGATCCCGAAGCTAAAGACAACAAAGAGGATGAGATTGGATCGTGAGAGGAGGGAGGATTCCTTGGGCGTCGCAACGGGCACTGGCGGAGGCGGCGATTGGAGGAGACAAGTAGAGGAGAGGAGAGAAAGGATGCTGGGACCGGGGCGATGGGGAGCTTAGCAGGGGGCGAGGATGGCGAGAAAAGATAGCGATTTCTTTCGACGGACGGAAGTCGGGAGGTCACACGACACGGGCGAGCCGGCAGACCGGGTACCGTTTGTGCCGGCGAAAGTTTATAACGGGACACCTCCGAGACACTGACCTTTCCGTTACGACAGAGATAACGTACGTCGATTTACTCACGTACCGCGGATCGTGGATTCGTGGTTTAAGATGATGGTCGTTGTAACCAGTTTCGGGCAGGACCGTTATGTTGTACAATAACGTTATTAGAGTGTTATAACAGCAGTTATATAAACCACCATCCATAAAACCATTTTTTAGATTCAATTTTTATCCATTAAATATATATATATATATATATATATATATATATATATATATATATATATATATATATATATATATATTATATATTTAAGTAAGATTAATCAGATTTAGACTCAAATCTAATCAAATTAAAACTAAATAATTGAGATCCTACGTCGATGATCCAAGTTATTGGATATGATCTACTATTTCAAAACTACTTACACACCAAAAATTATATGAATTAAAACTAGACAATGATGTCATCTTTATAATTTAAATAAAATAATCAATGATAAAAAAATACCATTATTTAGCTAAATCATTTTTGATGAAATATTTTTTTATCACACACACATATATATATAGAGAGAGAGAGTGAGTGAGTGAGAAAATTAAGCTAAAATCAGATCGATCGAATTTAGACTCAAATTTGATCGAATCAAAACTTTATAATATAATTTTTACATTAATAATCCAAGCCATTAAATATGATCTACTATCTTAAAACTATTTACACACCAAAAATTATATGATTTGAAGACTCCTGGCCTATGTATCAAGATGTCAAAAGATACATCTAATTTAATTTTATTTAGGTTGTCCAATTTTTAACTACTTGATGCATAGGCTAGGAATTTTCAAATCATACGATTTTTTATGTGTAAATAGTTTTGAAATAGTAGATCACATTTAATAGCTTGAATTATTGATGTAAAACTTCTATTATAGTATTTTGATCTGATCGAGTCTGAGACCAAATTCGATCGATCTGATTCTAACCTGACTATATATATATATGATCAAAAAAAATATTTCATCAAACATGATTTAGCTAAATAATGGCATTATTTTTCTACCATTGATTATTTTATTTAAATTATACAAGTGGCACCATTTGTAATAGTCAAAGTAATTTTAGTAAAGATCCATTATAATGAAATTATTGATTTTATGATTGATTTTAATGAATATAAAATATTTAAATATTTATTTTGATATTAATAAATTTTTAAAGTTCATATAAAAGATATTTCAGAAAGCTAAAATC
Organism: Cocos nucifera; assembly: GCA_006176705.1. Lineage (NCBI taxonomy): Eukaryota > Viridiplantae > Streptophyta > Magnoliopsida > Arecales > Arecaceae > Cocos > Cocos nucifera. The sequence continues at coordinate 13,130 of QRFJ01004338.1, read as the reverse complement.
ATGCTTAGAAAGTATTTCATAAATGCCAAGTTATATAAAATGGAAGAAACCACATCATGAGAAATCAAGTAAAAAAGGATAAGAGTCGATTTCAAGTTTCAAAAAGTTGACTTTGGCATGTAAATATGAAGTGGCACAATGTAGGAGTCGATTCTTACTTTTATCAAGTGGTGTAAGAGTCGATTCTTATTTTTATCGAGTCAACTCTCTTAGATAAATAGAGATTTTAAAATTTTTCAGTATTAATCTCAAGTTGACTCCTACTTGATCTTGAATCGATTCTCTTAGAAAAGATAGAGAACCATATTCTACCAACTAAATTCGAGTCGACCCCTACTTCTACTAAGCCAACTTGTAGTTATCTAGAGTCAATCCTTACATAGTGTCATGTCAACTTGATTATGGCTAACAACTCTAATGGCTAGCTCGGCTAAAATTTTAGAACTGCACAGAACTGCTTCAATGGCTTGTTTTTGGTTCTCAATGCTAGAATAAAAGGAATATGCCCTACAAGCCAATCAAAATATGGATTTTGATGGATTCTTTTAAATCTTCCTAACTCATGTAATGATATTTTTAAATAAATAAAAAATATTTATATTTCATTATATGCTACATCTTATATTTGTTTAAAATTATGATGAATCCTATAGATTAGAGCTATGATTTTAGGATTATGATGAGATCATACCTGTGATATCTAAAATGCTAAAACTCTAATCTATAATTTTTTCATTCGATTGAGCATTGAGTTAGGGATCAATATTTTTGGTAAGACTGATACATCCTATGTATGCTCGATGGAGAGGATGATTGATCTTACAATTGAAGGGAAATCCTGATTTCCCGGTCCAGGTTCGTTCAGATCTGATTAGATCAAGAGATATATTTCAAAAATTTTTCTCTTGATCTCAATCAGATCTTGATATATTTTAGATCTGATTCTTATTATTTTAATAAATAAAATAAAACAAGATAAATTAAATCAAATTCAATTTACCTGATTTGGGTAATCCTATTACCCTGTAGATGATCCTGATTGCAGCGGAAGGTTCTGGATCTTAGCCACGCAAGCGCCTGACCTCTACCGGTATCCACTCGGGTTGGATCTGGAGATCCTCTTCTTCTCTATCACACCTCCAAAAATCAGATCTGGATCTGATCTGGAGGATCTTCAAAACTCTTTTGAAGATCTGCAGTCGTCCTTTTGCAGCAGCGCAGCCTTCTTGCTTTTGATCGCCTTTCCTTGATCTGAATCGCACCAACCTAAGTCCAAAACACTTTTGGACGTGGAGAGCAAGGGGAGAAGAGACTATGGCATGGAGAAGGAGGGGAGAGGCAGCCTTGGGGCGTGGGAAATCTCTATTGACTTCACTTTCACTTTTACTTTTACTTGGAATTAGGGTTGGGCGCAGGGTCTTATTTATAGACCTCTTGTGATCCAACTCCTCTTCCTCTCAACCAATCACAACCCTTTGTGAAATCAGATCTAAATCTGATTGGTTGGAATAGAGACCCCTGGATTCCTCCTTAGAGGGCGCCTAAGACCAGTCAAACTGGATTCTTAGTAGAACTCTGATTGGAATCCAAAAGGGAGGTGGAGTCCTTGTCCAACAAGGACTCCTAGGCGCCTCCTACTTGGGCTCACGCCACCCTTGGCGTGCGCCCTTCTCCTTGCCAGGTTCTGGCAGGGGGACAGGCCCCCACCAGCTCTCCAATAGGTGCATGACATGTGGTCAAAAGTCAAAGGGTGAATGGTCAACGTTTGACCAGTCAAAGGTAGACTTTTGACCAAAGTCAAAGAACAAGAAATGGCAGGTGACCAAAAATGGCAGGTAATGTCTTACAAATAAGACAACCTATTCTGACTTGGACAACCTCCAGTCAGACCATATGAAGGCCTCTGATTGAGCACAAACTCCTTTGGCTCAGTCAGGACAACTTATTTATGATAGTAAAAGAAGAACGTTAGGTTCAATCGAGTGCTAGCACGATTTCCTTGAACCTAATTGAATCTCATTCAGATCAATTGAACTAGATCAGTTCAATTGATGATCACCAGATTCAAACCCTTGTTTGTGTGACCCAGTTAGGTTCAGTTCTGTATGGTAATGGGATATGTCATGATCTCTATCATAGACATCATCGAAACTCCTTTCGATGGATCAGAACTCTTCTGATTCGAACAGCTAGAATGATCGATCATCTAAATCATTCTAATTGCTCCCAAAATCCACCAGTGACACCTAGCAGTATATGGTGGCAACCCATCAGAGCTGAATGCGAACCTCTTGGTGCAGCTACCTGTGTGATTCAAGTTCTTCTATCTTGAGCCCCGATCAGATTAGGGTTAAGGTGAACTCGTCAAACCCTAGTCTCTGTCATATGATGTAATCATTCGATTCGAGTCCAATGTGAAAATCTAAATAGAAACTCTTTCTATTATTTCACTCTGCCATGGCCATGGATTTCTGGACTTGATTCTCATGATCATCATAGGGCTACTCCTCTACCACCGAGGTAGATAGATCCCATCTTGATGCAATCCAGTTCCTACAATGAACATGCTATAGCCAACATACACCTCAGGGTTCCATATGGCTAGGAGACCGAGTAATGGTGTAGTCAAACTATAACACCCTCAAGGTGAACTGCCGATGCATCTCAGGTCAAAGAACCAGACACACTACTGCAGCATCGAGTCAGTCATTGACGAGAAGGTAGACTCCCTAATGACTACTCGAGGTGGTCACGCTCAGTGCCCTCGTTCTCTAACGAGTACCTGTACTCTCGCTCCGGTGTCTCCACACCGTAGACTCAAGACTCATCTACTAAAGAGAAGCGATCGTACACCAACCTTCCGGATCAATCACCATCCTCGTGATGATCCTATGGTCGGGAGCTGTTTATGAGTTAATAATGATTATTCATGTCTTAAATTTTCAACTCTTGAAAATATGAATTATCATTACCATTAACTCAAAGGATGTATCACAGACACTAAATACACATGTGTGATAGAAAATAACCCATTTTATTAATTATAGTCAAAATTATAATTTTGCCCCTAGAAGTGTATTACAAGTGTCAGCCAATTCTGGCTTCTAGGGCACATATATCTAACAATCTCCCACTTGTCCTAAAGCCAATTGGCTACAAGTCTAAGTCCCATCTTCTCAAGGTGGGCTTCGATCTTCTGCTGGCCCAACGGCTTTGTAAGTGGGTCTGCCACATTATCTGCGGAGTTGACTCTCTTGACCTCAACGTAACCTTTCTCAAGGTAATCGCGGATGAGATGATATCGCCGCTCAATGTGCTTGGACTTCTGGTGAGACCTCGGCTCCTTAGCAAGGGCTATGGCGCCATTGTTGTCGCAGTAAAGAGGAATGGCATCTGATGGCATTACTCCAATTTCTGCAGCAAACTTTTTGTACCAGAACGCTTCCTTTGCAGCCTCTGATGCAGCTATATATTCTGCTTCCATGGTGGAATCTGCTATCACAGTTTGCTTGGAACTCTTCCAGCTGACAGCTCCACCATTGCACACAAACAGACTTCCAGATGTCGACTTTCGATCATCTATATCGGACATGAAGTCCGAGTCTGTGTATCCCTGAACTTGGAGTTCTCCATTACCAAAGACCAACATCATATCCTTAGTTCTTCTCAAGTACTTAAGGATACATTTCACAGAAGTCCAGTGTTCTTCACCTGGATTTGACTGATATCTGCTTGTGACACTCACAGCATGGGCTATATCAGGTCGTGTACATAGCATGGCATACATGAGGCTCCCTATTGCAGAAGCATAAGGGATCTTGCTCATGCGTTCTATTTCCTCAGGTGTGCTGGGGCACATCTTCTTGGAAAGATGAATACCATGTCTGAAGGGTATTAATCCCCTCTTAGAGTTTTCCATACTAAACCTCTTTAGTACTTCCTCTATGTACATCTTCTGTGAAAGTCCTAGCATCCTATTCGGTCTATCCCTATAGACCTTAATTCCTAGAATAAAGGATGCTTCACCTAGGTCTTTCATGGAGAATTCCTTGGACAACCACATCTTGACTGATGTCAACATGGGAATATCATTCCCAATAAGGAGGATGTCATCCACGTACAATACGAGGAAGACAACAGCGCTCCCACTGACCCTTTTGAAAACACATGGTTCCTCTTCATTTTTGATGAAACCAAACTTTTTGATCACATCATTGAAACGAGTGTTCCAGCTCCGAGATGCTTGCTTAAGTCCATATATGGACCTTTGCAGCTTGCAAACCTTGTGATCAGTATCACTGGATGTGAAACCTAGCGGCTGTTCCATATAGATATCTTCCTCAAGATATCCATTTAGGAATGCCGTTTTCACGTCCATTTGCCATATTTCATAATCGAAATAGGCTGCAACAGCAAGCAATGTGCGGATGGATTTTAGCATAGCTACCGGGGAAAAGGTATCCTGATAGTCAATGCCTTCACGTTGACTATAACCTTTTGCCACCAGTCTAGCCTTGAATGTCTCCACATTCCCATCTGCACCAATCTTTCTCTTGAAGATCCATTTACACCCAATAGGTACTATACCTTCTGGTGGATCTACCAAGGTCCAGACTTGGTTTGAGTGCATCGAGTCGAATCTTCTGACTTCATTGCCTCAAGCCATTTCTCGGAGTCGATATCTGATATCGCCTCGTTGTAGGTTTTGGGATCATCACCATGAGCACCATTACCTATGAGGAACATTTCCTCTACGTCCTCTGAAATAATACCTAAGTATCTTTCAGGGGGACGGGAAACTCTTTCCGATCTACGAGGTGGAGGAGGTAGTGTTCTTATTGGCTCAACCTGATTTGGTTCCACTTGGTCCTTAGCTCTTTCTGCTTGTGAGACTTTCTCATCAAGCTTAATCTGCTTTCCAATGCCACTATCTTGAATAAACTATTTTTCAAGAAATATGGCATGTCGACTCACAATCACATTGTGGTCTTCTGGAATGTAGAAATAGTATCCTAATGACTCTTTAGGATATCCTATGAATCGAGCTCTAAAGGACCTAAACTCTAACTTGTCCGCTTGTTGTCTTTTGACATAAGCCGGACAACCCCAAATTCTGAGATGACTCAGACTTGGTTTCTTACCGTGCCATATCTCATACGGTGTGGTAGGAACGGTTTTAGAGGGAACCCTATTCAGTAAATAGATTGAAGTTAATAATGAATGTCCCCAAAGAAAATCTGGGAGGTCTGTGAAGCTCATCATGGATCGAACCATATCCAATAGAGTCCGATTTCTCCGTTCTGAAACCCCGTTGAGTTGAGGTGTTCCTGGTGGAGTCCATTGAGAGACTATGCCATTTTCCTTAAGATAGTCTAGGAATTCCCGGCTAAGGTATTCACCTCCTCGATCTGATCGAAGAACCTTAATGGGTTTTCCAGTTTGTTTTTCTACTTCATGTCTGAATTCTTTGAACTTTTCAAAAGGCTTCAGACTTATGTCTCATAAGATACACATACCCATACCTAGACAGATCATCGGTAAAGGTAATGAAGTAGACAAAATTGCCTCTAGCCGGCACATCGAATGGGCCGCACACATCAGTATGTACTAGGGCAAGGAGATCTGTGGCCCTCTCCCCATGTCCAACAAAAGGGAGTTTAGTCATTTTGCCTTGAAGACAAGATTCACAAGTTGGATATGACTCAAAAGTCAATGGACTCAATAGCCCATTTTTCTCCAATTTGTTAATCCTATCTTCTGCTATATGACCTAATCTCAGGTGCCATAGATATCTGTCGTTTGGACTATCCCTAGGTCGTTTGGCATTCACGTTTTGCTCGATAGTTAAAACAGGTACATCAATATGCAACTGATAAAGACCATTAACAAGGAAACCATTTGCAATTTTATTTCTTTCATAAAGAATGTTACAATGGTCCTTAAAGAAGGTGATCACATAACCTTCTTGTGCTAAGCATGAAACAGAAATCAAATTCCTGCTAGCTGCAGGCACATAATAACAGTCTTTTAAAACTAAGTCTAAACCAGATGGTAATCGCAAGAGGGTATGTTCCCACGGCTACTGCAGCAACTCTTGCTCCATTACCGACGCGTAGGATCATGTCTCCATCCCTCAGCCTCCTGCTATCCTCAAGACCCTGCATAGAAGTGCACAGATGAGCACTAGAACCAGAGTCAAGCACCCAACTGGATGCAGAAGAAACCGTAAGGTTAGACTCAATAACGAGCATACCTCCAGAAGGACCTTCCTTCTTGTTCTTTAGGGTGGCCAGGTAAGTAGGGCAGTTCCGCTTCCAATGGCCGTCGCTGTTGCAATGGAAACACTTTCCTTTGCCATCGACCTTCTTCTTCGGTTCTGCCTTCTTCTTCTTTGATCCTTCTACCTTTTGCTTTTTCACAGACTTCTTTTTCTTTCCATAAGACTTTCTTTTGGAAGAAGTCCGTTCCATAGCAAGAACTGAGCCTTTAGAACCTTTCATAGAAAGCTCAGCGGTAACCAGCATATTCATCAACTCGGCCAAGGAATTTTGAAGTTTATGCATGTGGTAATTCATGATGAATTGCCCATATGCATCAGTCAAGGATTGCAGAATAATATCGTTCTGCAGATCCAAGTCCAACTTCACACCGAGCTTCTCAAGCTCTTCCATGTCCTTGATCATTGTCAGACAGTGATCTTGGACTGACTGCCCATCACGCATCTTAGCCTTAAAAAGTCATTTCGTGACTTGATATTTGGCTGCGCGACTCTGTTCACCAAACATCTCCTGCAGGTGAGCCAACATTTGGCGAGCAGTCCCGATATCTTCATGTTGGCGCTGGAGCTCATCAGACATCGAGCCCAACATGTAGTATCTGGCCTTATTGTCTTCGTCAATCCATTTTTCCAGAGACGCTCTCTGTTCAGTGGATGGACGAGCTGGTAAGGTGGGAGGGTCCTGGTCCAAAACATGTGTTAACTTCTCTGAACCCAAAACAATTTTGTAGTTCCTGAGCCAATCTTTATAATTGGGTCCAGTCAGTCTATGTGTGTCTAGGATACGTGCCAGTGGGTTGGACGCAGACATTTTCCTGTAGAGAGTCAAAGATTCTAGTTAGATACTGTAATTTTGACTTGACCAATTTGTTTAGGGATTTTATTTTTAAACAAATTAGCTCCCACTATTTTCTCGGATCCCTACACTCCCTCTGTAGAGATGCGAAAATCTCCGCGATTGATGATTTCTAGTGGGTGGTGCGGTCTCACCAACTGACTCATCACCTCACCTAACAGTTATTGGTGATGGGTTAGCCAATGAGTGAACAACTCTTGTTCAATGATTCTCTAATCATGGTGCACCCAAACTTGGTCTCTAATTCATGAATCTCACCGTATCCGGAATATTGATCCACTCCTTAGTTAAGTCAGACCCACCATTTGCATAGACTGGGTTCCTAATTGGGTCTCTCACCGTATCCGGAATATTGAGCCCAACTCATCCTCCAGCCCATAGCATCCAATGCCTAATAGACATGGTTGCGTCTTCCCGGTGCAACTGAGCCACTGTATCCAGCCGAGAACAATCAACCCCGGGAAGGGCCCGCACGTCTACAATGGTGGAAGACCTCGGACTTAATCTTTTCTTAGGGAGAATTGATTCAGGTCTCATTAAACTAGACTTGGCTTAGTCATAACAATTATGACTAACCTAGTGGCATGGGTCAGCTCGGATTATTGACCACCTCAGATCAGAACTGTGTCAACAGATATGGCCAGGTAAGTGAGACCGGTGGAAGGAATATGCCGTTAACTCGCACAAGAACGCATTCAGGTCGAGTAGCTTCCAATTAAAAACCAGTCGGTCGTCTGTGCCAAACTTACCTTAGACACCAAATTGTTGAGTCAGAACCAATTGGGTTAGCCTACAATCCAGACTCTAACCTCTGAGCCTAATTAGGTCTTGCTTGATCGTGACTCGATCTTGACCCAGACTTAATCCTATTAGGCTGGTCAATTTAAGCATTGTTGATCCCATCTAACCAACTCTTGATTCGGTTTGATCAACCGCTTAGACCTAATTGAGCTACCCAAGCCCGAACCCAGTATTATGAATATGTCTTAGATCTGAAATTCTCAATTTTAGACCTAATTAATATTCCATAAACTTAATTCTTAATTAAGTTGGGTTCATAAACAAAATATGCACAATAAATCCTAGGGTTTCAGGATCTAGGGTTTTGCAGAAAGTAAGTTTTGGGTTTCTGATTAAGGACGAACACGCAGCACCCCTACACGTCATAAGAACACCCCATCGAATGGGAAGAGAGGGCCTTTAAACCCTTCTTCGTTCTTATGACCGGACGGCCAAGAGGAACGCCTTAATCAGGAACATGTAAATCTACAAAACAGTTATAGATCTATATCATATATCTCATATACAAATTTAGATCTAATCAAGGCATATTTTGCATACATCTCATGTATCAAATCATGCATGTTTTCAGATCTAAATTATCACATAATAATCTAAAAAATTAGATTTAAATTGATCTAATCAAAATAAATTCTAATCTAGACAATTATGTAGAACTATTCTACAACTAGTCTAGTCATGCATCTATCATATCTCATATGATATTTAAAATTAAATAATTTTTATTTGCTGTTTATCAGATGTTATTATAACACTTATAATATCAGAAAATAGTAAATAAGAAGATCTAAAATATGATTTAATCAGATTAAATCAAAGACATGCAAAACTATTCTATAGAACTATTCTATTCTAGAACTAGTCATGCATATCTTCATGTTCTTAGATCCAAATCATTTAATTTTAATTTTTCTGATTTCAGATCTGATCACATCTCATGTGACATCTGAAATCACTTTATTTTCTAATTAAAATAAAATTAAAATCAGATCTAAACAATTTTAGAACCATGGCTCTGATACCAGTTGAAGGGAAATCCTGATTTCCCGGTCCAGGTTCGTTCCAGATCTGATTAGATCAAGAGATATATTTCAAAAATTTTTCTCTTGATCTCAATCAGATCTTGATATGTTTCAGATCTGATTCTTATTATTTTAATAAATAAAATAAAATAAGATAAATTAAATCAAATTTAATTTACCTGATTTGGGTAATCCTATTACCCTGTAGATGATCCTGATTGCAGCGGAAGGTTCTGGATCTTAGCCACGCAAGCGCCTGGCCTCTACCGGTATCCACTCGGGTTGGATCTGGAGATCCTCTTCTTCTCTATCACACCTCCAAAAATCAGATCTGGATCTGATCTGGAGGATCTTCAAAACTCTTTTGAAGATCTGCAGTCGTCCTTTTGCAGCAGCGCAGCCTTCTTGCTTTTGATCGCCTTTCCTTGATCTGAATCGCACCAACCTAAAGTCCAAAACACCTTTTGGACGTGGAGAGCAAGGGGAGAAGAGACTATGGCATGGAGAAGGAGGGGAGAGGCAGCCTTGGGGCGTGGGAAATCTCTATTGATTCATTCACTTAGGAATTAGGGTTGGGCGCAGGGTCTTATTTATAGACCTCTTGTGATCCAACTCCTCTTCCTCTCAACCAATCACAACCCTTTGTGAAATCAGATCTAAATCTGATTGGTTGGAATAGAGACCCCTGGATTCCTCCTTAGAGGGCGCCTAAGACCAGTCAAACTGGATTCTTAGTAGAACTCTGATTGGAATCCAAAAGGGAGGTGGAGTCCTTGTCCAACAAGGACTCCTAGGCGCCTCCTACTTGGGCTCACGCCACCCTTGGCGTGCGCCCTTCTCCTTGCCAGGTTCTGGCAGGGGGACAGGCCCCCACCAGCTCTCCAATAGGTGCATGACATGTGGTCAAAAGTCAAAGGGTGAATGGTCAACGTTTGACCAGTCAAAGGTAGACTTTTGACCAAAGTCAAAGAACAAGAAATGGCAGGTGACCAAAAATGGCAGGTAATGTCTTACAAATAAGACAACCTATTCTGACTTGGACAACCTCCAGTCAGACCATATGAAGGCCTCTGATTGAGCACAAACTCCTTTGGCTCAGTCAGGACAACTTATTTATGATAGTAAAAGAAGAACGTTAGGTTCAATCGAGTGCTAGCACGATTTCCTTGAACCTAATTGAATCTCATTCAGATCAATTGAACTAGATCAGTTCAATTGATGATCACCAGATTCAAACCCTTGTTTGTGTGACCCAGTTAGGTTCAGTTCTGTATGGTAATGGGATATGTCATGATCTCTATCATAGACATCATCGAAACTCCTTTCGATGGATCAGAACTCTTCTGATTCGAACAGCTAGAATGATCGATCATCTAAATCATTCTAATTGCTCCCAAAATCCACCAGTGACACCTAGCAGTATATGGTGGCAACCCATCAGAGCTGAATGCGAACCTCTTGGTGCAGCTACCTGTGTGTGATTAAGTTCTTCTATCTTGAGCCCCGATCAGATTAGGGTTAAGGTGAACTCGTCAAACCCTAGTCTCTGTCATATGATGTAATCATTCGATTCGAGTCCAATGTGAAAATCTAAATAGAAACTCTTTCTATTATTTCACTCTACCATGGCCATGGATTTCTGGACTTGATTCTCATGATCATCATAGGGCTACTCCTCTACCACCGAGGTAGATAGATCCCATCTTGATGCAATCCAGTTCCTACAATGAACATGCTATAGCCAACATACACCTCAGGGTTCCATATGGCTAGGAGACCGAGTAATGGTGTAGTCAAACTATAACACCCTCAAGGTGAACTGCCGATGCATCTCAGGTCAAAGAACCAGACACACTACTGCAGCATCGAGTCAGTCATTGACGAGAAGGTAGACTTCCTAATGACTACTCGAGGTGGTCACGCTCAGTGCCCTCGTTCTCTAACGAGTACCTGTACTCTCGCTCCGGTGTCTCCACACCGTAGACTCAAGACTCATCTACTAAAGAGAAGCGATCGTACACCAACCTTCCGGATCAATCACCATCCTCGTGATGATCCTATGGTCGGGAGCTGTTTATGAGTTAATAATGATTATTCATGTCTTAAATTTTCAACTCTTGAAAATATGAATTATCATTACCATTAACTCAAAGGATGTATCACAGACACTAAATACACATATGTGATAGAAAATAACCCATTTTATTAATTATAGTCAAAATTATAATTTTGCCCCTAGAAGTGTATTACAAGTGTCAGCCAATTCTGGCTTCTAGGGCACATATATCTAACAATCTCCCACTTGTCCTAAAGCCAATTGGCTACAAGTCTAAGTCCCATCTTCTCAAGGTGGGCTTCGATCTTCTGCTGGCCCAACGGCTTTGTAAGTGGGTCTGCCACATTATCTGTGGAGTTGACTCTCTTGACCTCAACGTAACCTTTCTCAAGGTAATCGCGGATGAGATGATATCGCCGCTCAATGTGCTTGGACTTCTGGTGAGACCTCGGCTCCTTAGCAAGGGCTATGGCGCCATTGTTGTCGCAGTAAAGAGGAATGGCATCTGATGGCATTACTCCAATTTCTGCAGCAAACTTTTTGTACCAGAACGCTTCCTTTGCAGCCTTTGATGCAGCTATATATTCTGCTTCCATGGTGGAATCTGCTATCACAGTTTGCTTGGAACTCTTTTCAGCTGACAGCTCCACCATTGCACACAAACAGACTTCCAGATGTCGACTTTCGATCATCTATATCGGACATGAAAATCCGAGTCTGTGTATCCCCTGAACTTGGAGTTCTCCATTACCAAAGACCAACATCATATCCTTAGTTCTTCTCAAGTACTTAAGGATACATTTCACAGAAGTCCAGTGTTCTTCACCTGGATTTGACTGATATCTGCTTGTGACACTCACAGCATGGGCTATATCAGGTCGTGTACATAGCATGGCATACATGAGGCTCCCTATTGCAGAAGCATAAGGGATCTTGCTCATGCGTTCTATTTCCTCAGGTGTGCTGGGGCACATCTTCTTGGAAAGATGAATACCATGTCTGAAGGGTATTAATCCCCTCTTAGAGTTTTCCATACTAAACCTCTTTAGTACTTCCTCTATGTACATCTTCTGTGAAAGTCCTAGCATCCTATTCGGTCTATCCCTATAGACCTTAATTCCTAGAATAAAGGATGCTTCACCTAGGTCTTTCATGGAGAATTCCTTAGACAACCACATCTTGACTGATGTCAACATGGGAATATCATTCCCAATAAGGAGGATGTCATCCACGTACAATACGAGGAAGACAACAGCGCTCCCACTGACCCTTTTGAAAACACATGGTTCCTCTTCATTTTTGATGAAACCAAACTTTTTGATCACATCATTGAAACGAGTGTTCCAGCTCCGAGATGCTTGCTTAAGTCCATATATGGACCTTTGCAGCTTGCAAACCTTGTGATCAGTATCACTGGATGTGAAACCTAGCGGCTGTTCCATATAGATATCTTCCTCAAGATATCCATTTAGGAATGCCGTTTTCACGTCCATTTGCCATATTTCATAATCGAAATAGGCTGCAACAGCAAGCAATGTGCGGATGGATTTTAGCATAGCTACCGGGGAAAAGGTATCCTGATAGTCAATGCCTTCGCGTTGACTATAACCTTTTGCCACCAGTCTAGCCTTGAATGTCTCCACATTCCCATCTGCACCAATCTTTCTCTTGAAGATCCATTTACACCCAATAGGTACTATACCTTCTGGTGGATCTACCAAGGTCCAGACTTGGTTTGAGTGCATCGAGTCGATCTCTGACTTCATTGCCTCAAGCCATTTCTCGGAGTCGATATCTGATATCGCCTCGTTGTAGGTTTTGGGATCATCACCATGAGCACCATTACCTATGAGGAACATTTCCTCTACGTCCTCTGAAATAATACCTAAGTATCTTTCAGGGGGATGGGAAACTCTTTTCCGATCTACGAGGTGGAGGAGGTAGTGTTCTTATTGGCTCAACCTGATTTGGTTCCACTTGGTCCTTAGCTCTTTCTGCTTGTGAGACTTTCTCATCAAGCTTAATCTGCTTTCCAATGCCACTATCTTGAATAAACTGTTTTTCAAGAAATATGGCATGTCGACTCACAATCACATTGTGGTCTTCTGGAATGTAGAA